>CM040826.1:33640914-33643414 GCA_022828995.1 Vimba vimba
TGTCTGTCTGTCTGTCTGTCTGTCTGTCCATCCGTCCGTCCGTCCGTCCGTCCATCCGTCTGTCCATCCATCCATCCATCATCCATCCATCCATCCATCCATCCATCCATCCATCCATCCATCCATCCATCCATCCATCCATCCATCCATCCATCCATCCATCCATCCTGCTCTGCCTACTATTTAAACACAGAACGAACACATTGTGCAACATAAGTATTGCTCTGTTTCACATAATATTTAATAATAACATTTGCATAGTTAATTCAGTTACAGTAATAGCATCCAGTTATATTGGAGATAAAATGGTTATTTTGCATTTTAAAGGGATGGTTCAGAGTAATTTCAACCTAGGGTATTTTGCACCATTACCTCAAGCCAAACCTTGGTCGAACATTATTAAAGTTAGAGCTCTATTAAAGTTATGCTGCCGCTAACCCGGACGTCGAGGTCACTTCTGTGATTTGGGAAAAGACAGTAAAAGTCCTTTGCAAAACTCACAAGTGTAAGGGAAAAGCTAGTGAATTTAACACTCCATAGAAATTTATTGATAACTGGATGATATTCAAAATACTTTTTAAGTGTTGATCTGAAAATACAAGCATTTATAAAACTTTCAAAATTCAGCGAGACGTTTTTATACTCTCGCGTGAAATTTTTGTTGACAGAAACAACTGTGTACACATGACTGAGCAGAGGATTGTTGTGAGATAGTCAGACACAGTTACTTCAGACTACTGCAGCGTGATTAATAGACAAGATGCCAAACACAGGCTTTTCCCAAACCACTGAAGTGACGTCGACGTGCGGGTTAGCGGTAGCATTAGCCATTAGGCAAGTGTTATTTAAATAAACTCCTGATGTACTTACAAACTTTCCAATGCCTTGTTTTATGAGTACAGAACCTATTTGTACTACTGTATGAGTTTGGTCCCATTCTGGGCATTATTAGTGTGGTAATTTATGAGATACAACCTTGGATCCATTAGCGCCTGCACTAAGCCATCCGGCTGATATCTCTAAATAAGCTCTAACTTTAATAATGTTCGACCAAGGGAAAAAAGCTTCGGGGGGGGGGGGGGGAATTGGTGTGTTTGGCTTGAGGTCATGGTGCAAAGGACCCTAGGTTGAAATGACTCCGAACCATCCCTTTAAATCCAGTTCTGTGTAAAATTGTAATAATCATTCATCCGTCCATTGGGAAAAAAAAGTGAATAGTAGGAAAGCTCTTTCTTGACTTTCAATATTTTTCTCTGCCTATTTTATAATCCATTTTTTCCTGTTTTGATATATGTAAAGATTACAATATCAGAGATTACAACCCTCTCAGAATCGAAAAATATGTTCAGGACATCAAACAAAGACCATAGGAATCCCTCTGAAATCTCTGGTATGGAACTTTACCACAATATCCGGTCCCTTTACCTTATTACCTGGCATGTGCTTGGTGATTCTGTGCGGCAGCAGAATGAGGAACAGGAACAGACCCAACGCCTGCTGGGACCGGGACGGCAGGCACTATACACACTCATACACACTCATACATATGCATGTGTAGAGTCAGCCTGGACCCCCACGGCGCCCACCCACTCGCTCTCATTGGCCACCAGCCCGTCGCTGTAGGAGCAGGTGTCGTGCAGTTGGCAGATTCATCTGTCGTCATGACGGGGGCTCCTCTCTCTCTCTCTCTCTCTCTCTCTCTCTCTCTCTCTGAGATCATTGTGTCCCCCTTCCACACTTTATTTCTCAAGCAAACTCAACAGATTTGCTGGTTCAGGGAAGATGGGACTGTCCGGAAGGCTAATAATCCAAAGCGGTGACCTGTGAAATTAGGGGCCAGGAGCAGAAAGCTGAGCTGTTCCAGGTCGTGAGCAAAACTTGCTGATAAACAATAAGTTTTACAGAACAGAAGCTGCTTCAGGCCAGATCACGCCAACAAGCTTCTCTTCAGATTAATGATTTAGACTGGACTCCTGCAAGAGTGCGCCATCAACACCAGTCAGTTTAGATTCCATTACAGCGAAATTAGTATTGCACAGGTGGATCTATCTATCTATCTATCTATCTATCTATCTATCTATCTATCTATCTATCTATCTATCTATCTATCTATCTATCTATCTATCTATCTGTTATTTTATCCATCCATCCATGTTATTTTATCTATCTATCTATCTATCTATCTATCTATCTATCTATCTATCTATCTATCTATCTATCTATCTATCTATCTATCTATCTATGTCCATCCATCCTGTTATTTTATCCATCCATCCATCCATCCATCCATGTTATTCTATCTATCTATCTATCTATCTATCTATCTATCTATCTATCTATCTATCTATCTATCTATCTATCTATCTATCTATCTATCTATCTATCTATCTATCTATCTATCTATCTATCTATCTATCTATCTATCTATCTATGTCCATCCATCCATCTGTTATCTATCTATCTATCTATCTATCTATCTATCTATCTATCTATCTATCTA
>CM040826.1:33645914-33785914 GCA_022828995.1 Vimba vimba
AGAGATGGCTTCTGCTTCTTTCTGAACCCAAAGTCTAACATGTTTGCAAAGTTCTTGTAAAAGACAAGAACTACAAGTCACATTGTATTTTTTGACAGGTCTTGAACATATTAGTAGAGGATGATCCTAGTTGGATCTTAGGGTGTGTTCACACTTGTAGTTCGGTTCTCAAAGGTTTGAGAGGTGGCGCCCCGCCAAATCTCGTGAGAATCACGACTTGCTTTACAGCACACACATCAACAACATGTGAAGCAGCCTCTATGGAAGACACTAGCACGCATTTCAGACGTGAATCATGGCAGAGTCGATGAAGAAAGCGCGGTCGGAAGAGTCAAGGAAAAGAAAACGAGAAACTATTTACGACAGTAAAGTTAAATACAAGTACTCCACAGCGACTCTAGGGGGCGCTGTTTGACAAATACGGAAACTGCATAGTGTGCCTTTAAAGCTACACTGTGTAGGATTTTCTCCCATCTAGCGGTGAAATTGTTTAAGACTACCAACTGAATATTACTTTCTAGCCCCTCTCATTCCGAGGGCGTTTTAACTCCTACGGTGGCCGTATTATTTAAAATCTGCCGGCAGTCGCGAGTAATCTCCCCCTCGCATTCGTCACGGTGCCACTGAGTGTAAAAACGTGAAAGGCGAAGCTTGAATTTCCAGGTTTGTCCCTCTTTGGCTAATGTATTTTCAAGATGGAGGCGCAACATGGCTGCCGCCCATAGACAGTAAAATAAATGGACACAGCGACCCCATTGGATTCAACGGAGAAAAGTGAAGTCAATTAGAAGCTCTCACTTCCTGATGGCTGAGCGACTGCACAGACTCAAACTGAGCTTGACGACGTAGATGTGACGTGAGCAACCCGTCTGTCTTCTAGTAGCTGTGCCAAGAGAAATCTGAATCATTCCCTTCCGAAACTTGCAGAGACGGAGAGTGTGAGTAGGAGGTGTCCATGATCTATGAGCAGGAGAAATTTTTGCTAAGTATTCTGATTAATTATTTTGTCATTTTGCCTCCACGTCCCGCGAGCTTCTCCTCCTGTCCATACGGTAATCTCTCTACTGTGCGACAGAGAGTCGCGTTGTTATGACGCAATCGTTAGCCTATTTTTACAAAAACTGCTTCTACGGGGCCATAACATAAGATACAAAGTAATGGAGCCTTTTATAAATTTTTCGTGTTTCTTTAGAAATAAATAATGGACAAATGGAGTCTTTAAACGTCTCAGATGTAAAGTTATTCGCTGTCAAAGTGACGCCAAAATGAATGGGAGTCAATGGAATGCTAACAGCAGGTGAGGGTCTGCTAATCAATGGCCCGGGGAAGCTTTAATTTTTTACGAAACATTGGCCCCCTGCTGCCGCCATTCGAGCGGCTCGCTCATATGTATTCTAAATGGCAGATTCTACGCTTACGAGAATACTTGATTAGTTGGTAGAAGTAATTACACATTAATGAGCACATATCATTTTGAAAGAACAAAGTGTTTTTTGCTAAAAATCAACTTAAAAAATTACACAGTGTAGCTTTAAATGAACCGAACTAACAGAGCAATCGAACCAAATCTGACAGGTGTGAATACTCTTCGAAATGGCTGTTAGAAGCTCTACAAACACTTGAATGATTTAGCGGAGCCCATCGCTGCTCACAGAGGTCGCGTGTTTGTTTCCGATCCGCTGAGATTCCCAGCTTTGCTCATTTTCAAGGCCAGTAAACTCACACTCACAAGAGAGCAATTACTTCACACACTGTTAAACACAAGATTACAGAAGCTAAACATTCTTTATTGGCACATATTTGATCATTCATTGATTTGCTGCAGGAAAAAAGGCATTTTCTCTGTATTAGCTGATGTTTTGTTTTTACCTGAGAAGCTGAACAGCTATTAAGTAAATGCTTGTTCAATTTATTGATTTTTTTCCCCTCTAGCATTTTATGCATAAACCTTACAAACAACTAAACTAAACCTTTTGCTATATTATTATTATAATTGTGTCATTATTTTGTGACAATTAAATTATTTACTTCATTAAATGTATAAATGAATGTTATATATATTATTATATTATTTTTCTTGATCAATTTATGAATTTCCCCCCTATTGTTTTATGCATAAACCTTACAAAAATGTATTTAGAAGATTTTTTTCCTGATGTGATTCTTTGTTTGCTCATTTATTTGTTCATTCCACTCTTAGAATAAAACGTTCCATATAGAACCTTAACCATCTTCTGATGGTTGCTAGGGTGTTTTTGGATGGTTGCTAGGTGGTTTCTTACAGGTCCAAGTGAAAAGAGCTCACCCTCAAGTCTCTAGATATGACTTGGACTCCTACAGCATTAATAAATAACAAGGAAATTGAGGATTTAAAAAATATATATATAATTTAGTATTTATACAAAATATAATAAATGACTGATTAAATGACCAAATGTAAATGAAGATTCCTCCTGACATGCTGGTGTTTTGCTGCACGATACGCTGATAAACAGATACGCTGATAAACAGCTACTGCATCTGTCGGTGCTGTTTCTCTCTCCCTGAATGCTTTTGATTTTGTTTTTCTATCTTCCCTCGGTGTGGAAGCAAAATGTAATTTTGTATTTCTCTCTGATACCCTGATATATTTTTTCCAATTTTAGGAGGAAGGGTTTCATTTCTGTTTCGACCTAGTCTGTGATTCAGTCTCACATAATCTTTTATCTTTGCGGTTCCAAGATTATTTTGGATTCTTTGCCTTTTCACGGCTGAACTGCTACTTAGTCAAGATTTGTCTTAGCTTACAGTCCTGAGGTATTTTGCCAATTTTGGTTTCGGTTTGGTTTTGCTGGTTAGATGTGATTTATATGTTCATCAGTGTTTGTACAGGATTGTTTCTCTCTCAATTTGAGCATGCATCAGTTTTTTTTTTGTCTTGATGAGAAATCTCCGGTCTTCCATTTTCCTCAAGAACGCGTCTCTGGGGAGATGAACAGTAATGTCACTTCTTCATCTCCCACATCTTTCATTCTCTCTGTTCTCCCTCACTTCACCTGCCCTTTATATCATCCCTCCATCCTTCTGCACGTCACTCACTCCTCCATCCGTCTGCGTTGGCCCTGGCAGTCCTTTAGAGATTTATGGACATGAACGATGCTTTCTGTACTACAGAGTCAGAAATTTACTTTTTATTAACGGCCAATATTTGCCCTCTGGAATTGATTTTCAGCTGCATTTTTTACTTTTATGACCATATTGGAAGCAACTCAATGCATTTGGGTGTCTAGACATGTTCAAGATGATCTGCTGAAGTTCAGACTGAGCATCAGAATGGGGAATAAAGGTGATTTAAGTGACTGGTTGCTGGTGGCAGACGGGCTGGTCTGAGTATTTCAGAAACTGCTGATCTACTGGGATTTTCACACACAATCATCTCTATGGTTTACAGAGAATGGTCCGAAAAAGAAAAAATATCCAGTGAGCGGCAGTTCTGTGGGTGAAAATGCCTTGTTGATGGCAGAGGTCAGAGGAGAATGACCAGACTGGCTCGAGCTGATAGAAAGGCAACAGTAACTCAAATAACCACTCGATACAACCGAGATCTGCAGATCGAGAGCATCTCTGAACACACAACACGTCAAACCTGGCATTCGACGAAAGATGAGCATTTGTGGTTAAAACGTAACTCTCGCCAAAATGCAACCTAGGGTCTTTTTGTTAATCTACCCGAGGCAAACTTTAGTTTAAAAGCATAATTAGGATGGAAACGCCACTTTTAAGTTTGACCGTATTTTCATTTTCGGTCAAATTGCCTTTTGAATGAGAGTGCTATTGGGGCACGACTATGATAGCATCAAAAATCACTATTTTTAAAACACTAAGGAGGCTCGACACAACGTGAAACTTTGCTTGAAGTATCACCAGGGGCTCTACACATGAACTCCAGCATTGACAACAGTGTGTGTGTTCACAGAGTTTACTAAAAAGAAAGATTTTGAACGACTCACTGTCGCTGTGTCCTGGGCATTTTGACAGTCAAAAATAGTCGATTTCCGAATGCGAATGAACTGACTCTGAATTTTAGTATTGCTTCTTATATGAGCATCCTTTTTCAAATACAAGGTCAATATTGATTTTCACTAACGACAAAACAACAAATTATCCGTGAATTTAGCTTTCCATCTTTACTCTCCTCCCTGTTGCGTTGCATTCTGAGATCGACTATTTTTGACTAACAAAAGCTGCATTGAAACTGCAATTTGGACCTTCAACCTGTTGTACCCCATTGAAGTCACTGTATGGAGAAGAATCCTGGAATGTTTTCCTCAAAAACCTTAAATTCTTTTTGACTGAAGAAAGAAAGACATGAACATCTTGTATGATGTGGGGGTGAGTAAATTATCAGGAAATTTTAATCCTGAAGTAAACTAATCCTTTAAGGTCCTCGCACACTGAGTCAGAAATTCTCGTCCAGAATTTTCGCACGTTAAAAAATTCATACGTCCTAACGTTGTGTCAATCATGTCTTCACACAACTTTCGGCATAAAAAAAATCGTATCGGGTTTGATTTTCTGCGTTTTTCACGTCCGTAGCAAGCATTTTGAGAGGTGTTTTGACAATTCAGAGCCACCAAATGACGAATATGAAAAAACGCATACCTTTAGTGCTCAATTCCGATTTATTACTCAGATCTGATTTATTTTTGTATAGCTGTTCACATTGTTGTTGTGGCCAATATCAGATTCCAGTGTGAACAGGTGATGGACCTGAACTGACACGCATGCGCAAAAGAACGAGAAAAAGCCGTCATGCAGCACGCTGTCAAACGGAAGTGAACACGGAGGACATTAAAGTAAGTGATTACGCGTTTTATATAGTAATGAATGCACAGGCAATACAAAAAAACAAAACAAAGACGATGATGTGAAAAAAGAGAGCAGAGTTTTCAAACATTTATGTTTTGCTTGTATATAGAGCTGTCACTGTTATACTTGTGAGCTCTGACACATCACTGTCCTTCACTGAATACCTTGTGTCTTAATAACTTCGGGTATGTGACTCCCATGAGTGCAGAATTGTGTCAAATGTCGACTAGAGTGACGTAAAAGTTGCATGAATTCATTGCATTGAGGAACATCTGACCTGTTTTGGATTTAGGATCACATATGGAAGTGGCAAAAATCGAAATTGAAAAAATCAGATTCCATGTGGTGTGTGCTGTTCACACTGTCATGACAAAAACAGATCTGAATCACATGTGGCGCAAATTTTATTTTAATAATAATCTGATTTGGGCCACATTTGCTTAAATTTTGCCTACATCCTTAATGTAGCCAAAGAGTTCAGTCTCCATATCTCAATCCAATAGAGCAGCTTTGGGATGTGGTGGAACGAGAAATGTATAAATACTCAGCCAACAAATCTGCAGCAATAATAAAAATGAAATATATTTATATATGGTAATATAAAATAATGAATCATTGATTTTTTTTCTCTCCTGATTAAGAAATGTGTATTATTATTATTATTATTACATAAAATGAATTTAATGAATAAATATCTAGTTATTCCATTAAATCATTATTATCTTTATTTAATTAAATATATTTGGGACATTTATGCCCCAAACTCTGCTTCATTTCTAAACCCCATTGCTGTGTCTGAACAGAAGGTCCTTTTAAATCATGGAGGAAGACATTTGGCAAGAAAAATTAATCAGTGAAATTAAATGAGCTCCCTTTTCTGCAAGTCAAGCACTGAGATCTCTGGCTGAGAGAATCGAGAGCGAGAGAGATCTGCTGACATCCGTCTACTTTTCCTGGCTCGACTTCTTCCCGAGAGTCAGCGCTGTGAAATATGTCGTCGTCGTCCCGAACGCTGCCTCCTGATTGGCCGAGCATCATTGTGCATTCAGAACCTCTTCATCAGTCTACAACCCCCCCGCCTCTGCTCTGCTGGTTGTCTCTCTCTAATCTCACCGTGATCTATAATGGCACACCTGGGATCTGATCCGTCTCACAAGCATTAGGAAAAGGTTCTGGAGATGTAGCGTTCCCAGCAGGTGGGAGTAATTAACGCTGTGTGGGTGTGTGTGTGCTCATGGAGTTTTGGATCCCATTGCTGAGAGAAAATGAAAACAAATAATTATAGTCTTGATGATCTGACGTCTTTGGACTTAATTACAAGCCTTGAATAGATCCATAATGAACGTTTAATGCATATTAAAACCATAAGTTCTCCCATATTGCTGGAGTTTCTTAATGTAATCTCAGGGTGACACTGCAAACATATGCATGGGGATTTTTCATTACAACTGCAAAGTGAAACTTTAATTTCACACTGTTTGGCTTCATTACAGAACAATAAAACTGTGACATGCAGTTACTAAGAAAATCCATAGTTAAACATAAATGCATCCTGCAATAGACTGTAAATTGCAATTTAGCAAACTATAAAACACAGTATAATCTCCACTTCTTTTAAACCAACATAAGTGTTAAAATCGTAAAGCTTTACTGGTGCAATGATTAAGACGAATGCTATGTGTTTAGCAAACTTCTATCAATCTGTAACCTTAAACTCTCTGTCTTTCCCAGTTTTCTTTTATTTCTCTCCTCCTGCGACTGAGCAAAGTCAATATATTTATTACCAATGCAGATCTTCAGTCTTGATTTTTTTTTTTTAGGCTGTATAAATCTGGTTTATTGCATAATTAGCCCAGTACTTTGTTGATGTCATTTAAAGCAACACCAAGGAACTTTTCCTCTGCGATCGCCCTAAGTGCCTAGGCATAAGTGCCTTTCACCCTGTCACGACTTGATGAACCACTGAAACGATTTTGGAAACATTATTTGAAGGTAAAAAATCCTACTTAGTGTTGCTTTAAGTAGTTGTGTGGCTTCAGAAGCATGTGAATAATTGGGTTTTGGTTGATCAGCAGATATTCAGCATTTCGTACATTTCAGTAGTCAGTTTATCAGTATTATGTCAGTGTAATATCAGAAAAGTAATGTGAATGTTTTTCTGCATTCTGCTCACCAACGCTGCATTTATTTGACCGAAAATACAGTAAAAACAGTAATATTGTGAAATATTATTACTATTTAAAATGAATGTTTTAAATAATCAAATCAAAGCTGGATTTTCAGCATCATTACTCCAGTCTTCAGTGTCACATGATCCTTCAGAAATCAGTCAAATATGTGAACCTGGACCACAAAACCAGTAACATGGGTCAATTTGTTTAAATTTGAGATTTATACATCATCTTAAAGCTGAATACATAATTCCATTGATGTTTGGTTTGTTAGGATAGGACAATATTTGGCCGAGATACAACTATTTGAACATCTGGAATCTGAGGATGCAAAAAATTCGAAACATTGAGAAAATCTCCTTTAAAGTTGTCCATTTATGTTGGCGATTGTGCTGCATTCACTCACAAAAATAAATGTTTTATATATTTATGGTAGGAAATTTACAAAATATCTTCATGGAACATGATCTTTACTTAATATCCTAATGATTTTTGACATAAAAGAAAAATCTATAATTTTGACCCATACAATGTATTAATGGCTATTGCCACAAATATACCCGTGCGACTTGTGACTGGTTTTGTGATCTAGGGTTACATATGATGATTTGCTGCTAAAGAAACATTTCTGATTATTATCAATGTTGAAAACACTTGTGCTGCTTCATATTTTTGTGGAAACCGTGATACATGTGGGTAAATGCAGAATGTAATGTAGTGTTGTCAGAAATATTGATATTTTCGATACGTATCGATACTTAAATATATCTGAAATGATTCCAGTACTCTTTTTCTGCAGTATCGATCCACCGATAAATCCTCCGGCTGAATAGTGTTACAGGTCCTGAATTTCGGTTGTGCATAATTTTACTCATTCCCGCAGGTTTTCACCGAACGTGTGCACATCACTGATCTATATAAGTGGCGCGCACATAAAGCCGCCTCTCAAACAGATCGCGAGTACCAAATTTACTTCTTTTTTGTGGCTTATTGCGCTTAAATGGTCAAATTATGTCAAAAAACACACAGCAGTTTTGGAAACGTAAATAGTTGAGAAAGTCACTCTTTGCTCTTTACTGAATAACTTTTGTAACTTTAATTGTAGGAATTAATCTGTATTGAATTTTTTACCCAACTCAACTCAACTTTTATTTATAAAGCACTTTCAAAACCATTAGAATGGATCAAAGCGCTGTTCATAAATAGTAAATAACTCTAAAATACAAAGAAACATAAACTAACATCAAAACATGACGTTTACCATCCAGTGTTGTTTTACATTTGACTGCTTTATTTAATTTCTGTAGTATTTCTTACCCTAATACTACTGCTAGACCCAACTGAAAAACTGTATATTTCATTTGTCTTTTTGTTCTATTGTGTTTATTTGTGCTATCGTTTGCAATTTGTTGATTTGCTTTATTTATTACTGGCCATTTACTTGTCTTATAAATTGTTAATTCAAAGGTTCAAATAAAGCCTCCCTGTGCTGTGTAAAAACTATTGCAACCAAATTATCAAAAAATGATAACGTATTGAAGTTTGAGATTCCAGTGTGGTGACAACACTATGAACAGCAGTAGGCCAGCTGTGTGTTTCAGTAGGTCAGGAGTGTTTGATGTGGAAGTGTCCTGTGCTGGACACTCATGCAGTGAGCTCAGCAGTGTGTTGCTCTGTAAAGTTCTTCACCGCTTGCCAAACCGCAGATTTATAGTGTAATCACTCCACAGGCTCGCCAGCTGCTGAGTGAACCTGCTCGCGAAGCAGAACGAGCTTGTGCTGCTACAGACACATGCAAACAAATACTGGATCTCATGATGTTACAGTTCTGGAATTGTACCTTCTTGGAAATGACATGAATAATGAATTGATATACTGAATGCTGTGTATGCTATTGCATGAATAAATAAAGTGGGGCTGAAAGAGTGCACTGGCATTTAACTGTGGTCTGTCCTAACCTGTTTGAGGAATAGAATGGAATGGAATAGAATAGAATAGAATAGAATAGAATAGAATAGAATAGAATAGAATAGAATAGAATAGAATAGAATAGAATAGAATAGAATAGAATTGAATTCTAGCATGAGATATACCCCTGGTTTCATAGACAAGGCTTAAGTCTAGTCCCAGACTAAAATGCATGTTTAAACTGTTTTAGCTGAAAGCAACGTGCACGGATATATCTTTAAATATGTCAGTGCCATTGTTTTGTCTCCAGATGCACTTCAGTAATGTTTCTAAGGCATGTTTATAAAAGCTACTTAAATGCCCTAATTGAACTAAGGCCTAATCTTGGCTTAATCTAAGCCCCTTCTCTGAAACCGGCCATAATGTTTCTGGCAACATAGCTAGATTCAATTAAATATGCGGGAACCTGTCTTTTCTTACATGTTGAGGCTTTAAGATGGTTTTGTTTTAGTTTTTGCATTTTCAGTGTTTCATTTTGGATTGTAGAAGAAGGTGGTTTTGTTTGTCATCATGCCTTCCCTCTTTTGGTTATCAATCTTTTGCATTTTGCTCTGTATTCAGCATCATTTGATGAATACATGTAGGGTCCATTGGGTTAATGTTTTTTTTTTTTTTTTTTTTTTTTTTTTATCTATTTTTTGTGAGTTTTCTGGTGTGTATTATGTTGTTCTGTATTGTTATTTGTTTTGGAAACTGAAAATAAAAATAATAAAAAATAGAATAGAATAGAATAGAATAGAATAGAATAGAATAGAATAGAATAGAATAATTGGACGGATATACGTTAATTGCCATTATTGTTATTCCTTCAGCCCACAAGCACTGCCTCCTGATTTAAGGCACTGATTGATCGGAGACGACTGATTGGATGCGATGTGATTTAGACCTGATTAGGATGTTAACTGATTGAATTCAGGTCAATATTTCCCTTGTGTGATGCATCCGTGGAAAACTCCTAACACTGGCTGGATTGAATCTTTTACAAAAGCCTAATAAAGAAAAAAAGAGAGAGAGAGAAAAAGTTTTGTGCATTTTTTATGTGGATTAATCAGATCTGTATTGTTGTTGTTGTTGCTGTTGTTGTTGTTTTGCATAAAATGCATTTTAATCTCTGCAAGTGTTGCTGAAAGTGCACGTTGTTAAAGTGCCCCATTACGCTTTTTAAAAAAAAATATATCACCTTTAATGTAGTGTTATGGCTGTTTGTGAATTTAAAAGGTTCAAAGATCAAAGTGCACAATAAATGGAGTTATTTTCTCCTAAAAGAAAGAATTGATTCTGAACTGCTGAAACGAGTCGTCAGTAATTCCAGTCTCACTTCCTGTAGGTTTGTAACAGATTTGCATAATGTCAGTCTAAGGTCTTCATTGGCTGTCAGTGAACAGCATCTCCTTTGCCCCGCCCTATATGGTAATGGCGTTTAGTTTCCAACACATGCATAAGCATTTGACCAATCACAACAGACTGGGCCATCTGACCAATCAAAGCAGAGAACGCTATCTGAAAGGTGGGGTTTAGAGAGACCGAATCATTGATTGAACCGTTTCAGACACGGAGAAAAGAGCTGATGCTGGAATGCAGATTATGATCAAATGTAAGTGTTTTTTTGATCTTGGATGCATGTAAACCAATTGTAGGAGAAGCCTAAACAAAATTCTGAGCCTTTAAAAATGCACTTTAACGTCAAACTCTGTTTAAATCAATTGTCAATCCAGTCTTATGTGCTCCACATGAGCAGTGCTGATTGTGTGGTTCATCTTTCAAATCGGTCACTAATGTGTATCGAGTTAGGATGCTGCTTTAGAAGGGTTTAGATCAGATCCTGCTTTGTTATTGAAGTGCATTAGCGTATGATATTTGTAATCTCATGTGCGAGTGTAATGCACCTCATGACAAAAGATTGGTAGATGATGGATGTGATGCTACCCTGTTTCTTTCTTATCCTCTACAAACCACGTCCATTTCCCACTCAACCCAGAGTGAAAGCGAATGCAGTGTCAGGCTTCTGTCGTTCTGGGAGAGATGATTTGATGAATTGAGAAGATGAGATGGTAGAACGGGGTGTCTCTCTCTTTGCTGTGGTGATGATGGTGGTGTGATTTAGATTTAGTGCAGTGAGTTTTGGCAGTAAGTGAAGACATAATGCCGTGTCATTCTGTCACAGATGAGGAGGACTCTCTAAGGTACGATGAATCAGACCTCACATGCTGCTTTTCCTCTTAATTCGAGTGTTTGCCTCATCCAGACATATTTTTATTAAGTATTAGTGGGATTTTATGTCAGTAGATTGCTGTGGGCCAAATACAAACAATTACGTGTTATTGTAGCTTTGCAGCATTCACGTTACACCTTGTGCATTCTAGTTAGGATGGATTATTTTGGCTTGATTTATTTATTTATTTGTTTATTTGTTTGTTGTTTATAAATTAATTTTAATTAATATTAAAATCTGCTCTATAGCCATTGTGCTCTGTTGCTGTCCTGTTTTTTTTATTCATCATTAATAATTGTGATTTCATTATTTTAACCCATTAACATATATTCAGGATTTTTATGTGGAATATCAATGCTATAGAAATGAAAATCGCCAAAAATAAACTGTGATGTGTCAAGTCAGAGAAGCTTATTTTGGAAATGGCCTTCAGTTGAACAAGAGGAGGAGGATGAAACTCATACTCACAGTTATCAAAGTCTGGTTAATTTCATGTTTTTTTTTCCAAGCTGAGCTGATTCTTGCGTTTAATTACTCATGTTTGAAGACCAAAGCTCTCTGTGCTCGTGTGAAATGCATAAAAAACAGTGCTCAAATATTAGACTGTCAACACGCTGGCTTATAGTTGTGTGTATTATTATGTCAGTTCACATTGTGACTAAATGTAACTATTATACAATGGGTAAATATAATAATGGATGAATCTCACAAAGAAATGTTTCCTCAAATCAAATGCATAAACATTTACTTTCTCAAATTCTTATCACTGTAATTCAAATATAAATAATTTTCATTTTTTTATATTAAAATGATATATATATTGCATTACTGTAGAATGCTATGCAATAGGGAAATGTGCATATTGTGTCACAATATGAAAATCAAATGAATGGACCTTAAAATAGGCTTCATTTTCTTTATGCAACATATATTGTATTATATTCTTCATTTTCTTTATACAATTATTTTTTTTTTTTTACTTGAACATTTCTCATTTCATTTTAATTGTGTGCTTGAGACATGGCTTTTTAATTGTGAGAGTGAGACTTTTATTTTTGTAATCAGGCTCTCAAATATAATGTACAAATTTGGATTTAGATTTATCAGCCAATATATCGGTTATCGGCTTTCAAATATAAAGAATTTTCATATCGGTGCATCCCTACTTTACAGTTTTTATTGGATTCACTCAGAGTTGATATTGAAGTTCTTGCACTTAGGTAAAGTTAATATTATTATTATTATTTAAATCTCTAGTGGATTTCAAATTTGGTTCATTCGTTTCTGTCTGGTTGAGCATCGGTGTAATATCACAGGCGCTCCGTGTCGCAGCAGGACGGCCCGATGAGGGAAGGTAACATGCTGAGCAGGACACTAGGGAACGGAGACTGGGATTGTCTTTAGCTCTCCCGATCTCCAGGGAAACTCGACCGGTCTGGTCTGAAGGAAATCCATTCTTCTCACGCAGGCCTGATGTACGGACGTGTCCCTCGTTTGGCTCTGGTGTCTCACTGCAGATCAAGAAAATGCTTGAAATCAATTGTCTGTATGGATGAGACACTGTGGGCTGCTTATGGGTTTCTTCTGTTCCCCGGGAGATTTCTGGTTAAATGAAGATACTGCTGGGTCACGACTGCAGGAGAGGAGGAGAAATCAATAGAAAGAGATGCATGGTGTGTTTTCTTCTGGGGAGGGAGAGAGAGTTTCATCAATGACCTCATTTCATCGAGTCGGTGTCAGTCCTATTTAAATGGTAATTGTTTTTCAACAGGACATGAAGTCATTCACGGACGTTTTCATTTAGTTCAATGTAATTGGCACAAAAAAAATTGTGTTGAAAGATTCTTTGACCTTACTTTTTCACTCTTGATGTAGTTGTGGGAATTTGGCACAATGCAGTTTTGAAATGATTCGTATATGAATAAAATGACACCAGAGTTACTGCTGAGAAAGTCCAATTAGGAAAACGGCTAAAATGGGTCATTATTATAGCAGCAACAGGCAATGCATTATGTTTTTGCTGCGTTTGCATCCTCAACGTGAGGAAACAGTGTCAATGCATTTCATATTTCCTGAATGCATAAGTGCCATCTATAATGCCTTTCGATCTTCCTGGGAGGTTTTTTACTCACGAGGTTACTGTATGACCTGGTGTAAGTGATTGTGGTCGCTATAAAATATTACTTTTAAGCATGAAGCATTTTAGCAAAGACCAAAGGATGCCCATTATGTGTTTTAAGCTTTCTCAATGCATGCCTCAGAGAGTGATGAGAAATGCCAACACAGGCTCATTGGAAAAGCGTACCTGTGGCCACATTTCTGCAAAACACAAAATACGTACCAGGGTGAATTAACAGTGATTGGAACTTTCCGGGAATTTCCGGCTTGTGTTTCTTGCCATAAATGAAAAACATCAGCCCAACATGATACATTTCTGTGATACTGAAGATGTCACCTATCCATCTGAACAGGAAACAAGTTTATATTATAATGAAAGAATGCGTGACAAACACTTTTATATAAACTGAGCCAAAACACTTTATTTTGGTAACATTTGGGTGATTGGGACAGCACATCCTATCATTTAGGCTAGCACTGTAAGCATATTTATTACTCAAGTTAGTTCATACTTTGAATTTTGAAATAATTTCATATGCATGATTTCCTTTTTCTGCTCATCATTATTAAGAATCCATGTTTATTTCTCAATGTTTATTAATTCATCCACAATTCATACAGTGCAACACATGTAATTGAGGTAAAAGAAGGCTGGAACTCCAAAAGTCATTGAAAAGTGTAAACAAGTTTAAAAACTTTCATGGAAACTTGAATATATTTTATTACTGCGACAAAATCAGGAAAAAATAAATAAATATGATGTTTCTATTTTCAGATTTAGGTTGTTTTATTTTAGCATAATCTAGCTAGAGGCAGTATAAAAGCACTTTTAATCATTTTCATACAAAATGATGATTACAGGGTCAGATTATAGATTAATAAAGACTTATTTTCTCACAGCTCCTTGTGAAATATAATATCATGACCTCAAAACTCTTTTTTACCATGGTGCGTGATTTGCCCATGAATACATTTTGGAGTTTGCATCACATAACCAGATCCATTTGTTTGGTATTTCTGATTTAATATTCAACAATATTATTGATCTGCCTGCATTGACACCGTTATTTGAGAACTGAACTGAACTGAGCTGGACGAAGACATCACTGTTTTCTCCAGAGAGCCAGCTCAGAAAGTGGGCGCTTAAAAACGTTCCCACTGATAATTATGATGTTAGTGACATTATGTGCACCTCATATACAATCATCCTGATGTGAGTCGAAGGCAGCAACATTTCATTTCACCGACCCGTTATAGAGCTTTTGTTTGAAGATTAAAGAACTTGGTGACGTCGGCAACGTTAGATCAGCATTTGAAATGAGAAACGGAAAGAACAAATGAAATGGAGAGATTAACAAACATGCATATATTACACTACTGGATTTTGACGAGATATGACGTGACTAGATTAACCACTCTGACTGATAATGTCATATGCGCTATAATAAGCTGGGAGAGATGAACAGCTCATAGTGTGTGCTTGATGGGAACATTCTGTCACTCTGGAAGTGCAGAGGAGGAAGACAGAGTCTACAGAGATAAATGCAGGTCTTGCCGTTAGCATCTCCTAAATGACCAGGCCTGCCCTCCTCCTGTCCTCATCTCATTCCTTCAGTGTGTCCAGCCGGGCGAGCTGGGAGGGTAAATCAGGAAATGAAAAAGCCAGAGAGATTAATAAAAGGTAATCCTTCATTCCACACTCCTCTTCATCAATCTGAAATCAATAGCAAACCTCATGAGGAAACTGCTTTCATTCTGCTTGAGCACTGACTCAAACCTGGCTTATCAAGCCTGCGTTCAACTGATGCACAACACTCGGCAAAAACTGTTATTTAGGTATAAAAAGAAAACATTATTTAATTATTTTAGTATATATATATATATATACTAAAATAATTAAATAATGTTTTCTATATATATATATATATATATATATATATATATATATATATATATATATATATATATATATATATATATAAAATTTAATAATTACTAAAATAATTAAAATACCTAAATAATGTTTCATTTTTATACCTAAATAACAGTTTTATACATATATAAAATTAAATATACTTTAATAAATATATTAAAATTAAATTATTATTTTTGTTTACACACACACACACACACACACACACACACACACACACACACACACACACACACACACACACACACATATATATATATATATATATATGGATTTTTCTGTGATTTTTGGACTTAAAAATAAAAATATTTCAAATGAAATATTTGGTTACATTCTTGGTTTGATGAGATTTACCTGTAGAGAGATTTTCTTCAGAACGATGGACAATGTATATTAAAATTATATTCAAAATATGAAATATCTAAATATTTGATTAATTGATTATTTTATTTATAAATAACATGCATAATACATAAATAATAATAAATAAATAAATAAAAAAACACTCACCTGTAGGGCTATATATATATATATATATATATATATATATATATATATATATATATATATATATATATATATATATGTGTGTGTGTATGTATAAAAAATTATTAAATATATAAAGAAATCCCCCCCCCCCCAAATCATGCAGCCCTACTCTCCTGTATGTTGCCTACGTATGTTTTAGCTAATGAATTAAGACACTGGGGAAAGTAATTATATAAATATTGCTCAGTGACTCTGAACCCGTTGAAATAGAGTTTAATCATCTAGAGTCTCTTACAACCCCTGAACCATCAAAACCTGTGGGCAACTCCTAATGCAGCGCTAATGAACCAGCTCGCGGGCACGTCTCCGTGACGACCGGACGGACCCCATCCACTCATGTTCAGCGTAATGATATTAATAAACGCAGACTGGCAGAACAACAACAGTGAGAAGGACAGGACTGTGACACAGACGCGTTCATATTCTTGTTCATAATCAAACACAGTTACACTGAAGACTGGAGTAATGATGCTGGAAATTTTGATCACAGGAATAAATTACATTTTAAAAGATATTCAAATAGAAAAGTTATTTTAAATTGTAATAATATTTCACAGTATTTTGACTGTATATTTGATCAGATAAATGCAGCTTGGTGAGCAGAAGACACTTCTGGCCTGAAGCACTGTGGCTCGCTGAGTTTAAAGCTGATAATCTCCATGAAAAGTAACTTGTATTTGAAGAATTAATCAGGAATGCTTGGTGACACACTCAGTTAATGAATATTAATTGGTTGAAGTGTTGATTAATTGAGTGTTTGTGCCTTTTTTAAATCCCCCACTGAATAAAGAGTGTGTAAAGAAACTTCACGGGCCGCCGGTGATCCGAGCTCTTCTGCTGGAATGGGATTCGTCTGAATAAACAGTAAACACTGGGAATCTCACTCCGGAATACTGATGGAACTGATCCAGAGTCAGCTTGTGAAGGCTTCGGTGCTCAAACACACACATTTGGAGACATCTGTGCACACACACACACACACACACACACACACACACACACACACACACACACACACACACACACACACACACACACACACACACACACACACACACACACACACACACACACACACACATACACACACACTGTTTATCTGATTATTCGTTCTCATCTGGTTTGAGAGCTTAATCGATACCGGCAGCTTGTACTGGTTGCTGGGGCCCAGAGGCAGACGTCACACACACACACACACACACACACACATACACAAATGCACACACACACACACGCACACACACACACACGCACACACACACACACACCACACTTGTGTCATTTGCTATCTGAGACCTTGGCAGCAGCTGTTTCCCTGGTGTGAGCATCACCAAACAGACCCTCCATCACTCTGACTCCTTTCTTTCTTTCTTTCTTTTTCTTTCTTTCTTTCTTTCTTTCTTTCTTTCTTTCTTTCTTTCTTTCTTTCTTTCTTTCTTTCTTTCTTTCTTTCTTTCTTCATTCTTTCCCTCCCTCCTTCGTTCCTTCCTTCCTTAATTTGTTCCTTCCCTTCTTCCTTTTTTCCTTCCTTCCTTTCCTTCCTTCCATCCTCCCTTCACTTCTCCCTTCCATCCTTTCTTCCCTTCCTTTACTTTTCTTCCTTCTTTTCTTCATTCCTTCCCTTTCTCCTTCCTTCCTTTCCTTCATTCAATTTCTTTTCTTCCCTTCTTCCTTCTTTTCTTCCTTCCTTTCTTCCTTTCCTTCCTTCCTTCTCTCCTTCCTTCATTCCTTCCCTTCTTCATTCTTCACTTCCTTTTCTTTTCCTTCTTTCCTTCTTTCTTCTTTTCTTCATTCCTTCCCTTCTTCCTTCCTTCCTTTCCTTCCTTCTTCCTTCCTTTCTTCCTTATTTTCTTCCTTCCCTTCTTCCTTCTTTTCTTCCTTCCCTTCTTCCTTCTTTTATTCGTTCCTTCCCTTCTTCCTTCATTCCGTCCATCCTTCCTTCCCTTCTTCCTTCCTTTCCTTCATTTATTTTCTGTTCTCCTTCATTCATTTCCTTCTTCCTTCCCTTCTTCCTTCCTTTCCTTCCTTCCTCGTTCTTTTCTTCCTTCCTTTCCTTCTTCCTTCTTTCATTCCTTCTCTTTTCTTCCTTTTCTCCTTCCTTCTTCATTCGTTCCTCCCCTTCTTGACTTCCTGCAGTTGTTTTGCACAGGCTGTAATGAGTTGATGTGTCGACGTCAGTCAGCTGCTGCTAAGTGAGGAGCTTGATTCTGATTGGCTGTCTGCTTGGTGAGATGCGCTCATGAAGGAGATAATCTACTGTGATGTGTCTGTCTGTCGTCTCCAGTAGCGACAGCGCTTTATCTGACATTGGCAATGGTGTTTGTGTGTGCATGTAAAGTGTATTCTAATGCTCATATGTTTTTTACAGTATATTTTTACATTGGCTTTTAAAGCCTTAGATTTGAACTTGAACTTGTATGCAGCAGAAAAGAGATTTATTTTAAATATAAATGTTAGTGATAAAAATGTTAAAAATAAAATATTATATTTCAGCTAGTTGCCAAGTCAACATTTCTCAATGTAATTTATTTTGAAGTACTAAAATTACTAAAACTAAATAAACTAAAAGCTAAAACCTAATATAAATATATAGACATAAAAAACAATAAACTAACAACAAAATGTGATAAACACAACAAAATCACTAAAACTTTAAAACAATAAAAACTAATTAAAATATCAACAAAAACAATAAATCTGTTCCATTAATTTATCATCAGCTGCCTTTTCCTGCGGATTATTATGTGGATTTGGTACGTGCATTGAAAACCTCAACCCTCTCACCGCGTGGATGGGTATATTTGTATAAAGAAATTCGGTACGGATTATTTTTTTAATATGTTTTTAATCTTTCTTTTTATCTTTCTTCCATTACTTTCCCTTCACCTCTTTCTCCCGGTGATATACGGCTGTACTCTGACTGTGTGCTTGTCACTCTACACTTCCTAATATGGGCTCAGAAGAGCCTTGGAGGACACACACACACACACACACAGTGCATACAGTCATTTGTTTTCCCTCTTGTCTCTGCCTTGTCATCTAACCTTATTTCTGTCATGCTCTTTCTCTCATGCAATCTCTCCCTGTTCTCCAGATAAAAACACATTCGAGTCCATTTTAACTTTCTGTTAATTGAGATTGTCAAACAGACCGTATTTGAACAGGGCTAGTAGATAATTTTGCATTTTCTAGACATAACTTTTGATCCCCATCCAAATCTAACACATCTGTATTTTTCTCCTCTGTAAAACCGATGGAGCACATTAGGCTACTTACCATTTTTCGGCTAACCGACCTTTGAGAAATTGAATCCCTTTCGGACAGGAATGTGTGTGTGATTGTGGAATATTAGTCAGTGCGTTAACGAGGCTTCGCTTCCATTTATTGTGACCGTTGCTGAATAATGTAACTAGATCTAATTTTCTCATTGTGCTCATTATGGATTCAGACTTTCTGCCAACTTTCTGGGTAAAGTAACAGTTGGTGGTTTATGCTCTGCTGGCATCGCACCTGACAGAAAAAAAAAAAAAAAAAAATCTGTATAAAAACGGCCTGGCAGAAAATACCAGGACATTTTTAGTGGAGTTTACAGACAATTCAAGGCAAAAATCAAAATTCAATAAGAAAATTCCTTCATTTTACATTTGGCCATTTTTTACTTGACTTTTCATAGAATGTAGGGATGTAAAAAAAATATTTATTCAGTTGAGTGTTCGGAATGACAGACTGACAGATAATTGTACCTCACCTATAGTGAATAGTGCACATTGATACCACAAACCTTTTTATATTTATAATGCATCAGTCTTTCATTTAACATCCATTCAGTAACCTTGAGCATGAATCATTCCCTGCTTCTCCTATAAAACACACACTCATCATGACCGGCTGATGGAGAAAGCATCAATCATCCGCTATCGTGATGTCACATGATGTTAGACGTCAACCAGTGCCTTTCCTGAACTCATTTCTCAACAGTGTTGTTTATTCACACACACTGTGTTGGTTCACTAAAGGAATTACTGTATGCAAATTAAGTAAAAGGGCAAACTGGCCCCAAAATATGTGATAAACACAATTTGCACGGTGCGGTAATCCATATTTCAGTGTTGTGAAGGATGCAATGGAGGACCACAAACTTATGACGTTATTGAATTATCAATTTGCTCTTTAACATGCCAAGAGTATATTGGCTATATGCCCGTTTATGAAGCTCTTAGTCTTCTCCATTATTTGATCATCATTTGTTGTTTCAAATATTGCTTCCAAGACTGAAGGTGCATCCCAGTTTGTGTACTTGTGCACTATTCTATGTCGTTTTGTAGTGTCAATAGTGTGAGTAGTGTGTTCACACTGAAAATTCCAAATAGAACTTTTAAAACTCAAATGATTCACTAAATGAAGTGTGGAATGTTGGACACTTCATGCCCTGAACTGTCACAGCTTTAATTAAATAGCAGAGGGGGAGGAGAGTTATGACAAAATAACCTTATAAAGTTCATACTCTACACAGATGAGTACAGAGTGCATAGTGTATAGTGTGTCATTTGGGACACAACTTGAGAGAACATTTTAACAAACTTTTGTGTACAAGCCAGATTTGAGTTTTGCTGTCTACTAGAATAGCTTTTCATGGTTTGATGTTCAAAAAACACATTATTTTTCCCATATTCTCCATTGTTGCAGCTCCTCTCTTCCCAGTCTGTCAGTAACGCTCTGTTTAGTTCCTGTCTCTATGAAGCTCCTCCTTCTGAAAAGCACACTGTGCTCTGATTGGTTGGCTGGACCGGTATGTTTTGATTGGTCAAGCGCTTCAAGCGTGTTTGAGAAAATGTCCCGCCCCTTACCATAACCTTGAGCACATTACTAACTAACTCAACCAGGCCCCAACCCTTTATTCTGCTTTAGCTTTAGCTTAGCTTTATTCTTTATTCTTATTTAAAAGAGGAATATTGTGACGTGTTCGTTCCCAGAAGAAACTCAAGAATACAATGGAGGCATTTCAGGGAGTTCAGAAACACTGGCACTGATATAGAGAATATTTCTATAGAGAAAAGTTGCTTTACAACTCAGAGCATTTTCATGCTTAAACAGCAACATTACACACTAAAGAAAGTAAAAAAACACATAATAGGGCCACTTTAGGATTGTATATCAGCACAGATATTCAGTGGTTTAACTGGAATGCGTGTGGTTTCGTGAATAAGATGCAGGTGATTGAGATGAAATAGAGCATGGAAATGTGATGCAACTGTTTGGAGAATCTGTCCCTCAGGTTTCTGTGCATTTGTTTACTGTAGGACTAAAACATAGTCAGATGGACTTTATAGAGCATTAAAAGCATTGTTACATAAAAATGAAATTTAATTTACTCACCTGTATAACTGTCTTCCTTGTGTGGAACACAAAATGAGATATTTAGAAGAATGCTTCCGCTGTATTTATCCATGCAATGAAAGTCAACGGGATACAGATTGCACACAGGTTTGGAATGACATAAGGTTGAGGAAATGGCACCATTTTCATTTTTGAGTGCGCTATCACTTTAAGGAACACATTTCAGTTGCACGGTTGGAAGAGCATTTGCTCACACACACACACATGAACGCATTCAGTATGTAAATACTATTCATAGCACTTCAGTTCCATTAAGATTACACGACACACCACATGCATAAATACATTAAACTCCTCTGCGTACTCTCACACACACATTCCAGCTCTGTTTACATCTAATCATCTCCACAGCTCTTCACAGTTCATGAAATATGGTCAAGCACACTAGCTGTCACCCCCTGCTTTTCTTTCAGAAGCACACGCTGTTTCTTAAACCTCACTAAACCCGATGCTCACTGAACTCACAGTTTACCTCATTCATTTCTGAGCAAATATTGAGCCTTGCAGTTTTCGACAAAACTAGAACACTTCCTAGAGGCTTTCTGTAGTGCGAGCGGAAACCGCGTTCTAGTTTTGTTGTATCCAACAGTGCATTTGTTATATTGTACAGTACAGGTGGTGATGTGACAAGTGTCCAGCATCACGTAGCCTCATTTTTCTGTCAATAATGCTGCAACATAATCCCAACCACTGCTGGTCAAAAGTTTGGGGTCGGAATTTGTTTTTAAATGTTTTTGGAAAAAGTCTCTTATGCTCATCAAGGCTGCATTTATTTGACCAAAAATACAGTAATGTTGTGAAATATTATTACAATTTAAAATAACTGTTTCTATTTCTAAATTTTATGTATTCACCATAATTTTCAGCACCATTACTCCGGTCTTCAGTGTCACATGATCCTTCAGAAATCATTATAATATGATTATTCATATTTTTGTGAAAACAGTGATATTTTAAGTTCAAAAGAATAGCATTTATTTAAAAAAAAAAAAAAAATCTTTAAATTCGTTACTGTCACTTTTGATCAATTTAATGCATCCTTGCTGAATAAAAAGCATTATTATTATATATAAAAAAACAAAAATTCTGTACTGACCCCAAATAGTTGTATATCTCATATTTTAAAGTGTGGATTTTCACCACAAATGTTGTTAAAAAATGCATTTCAATCAGAGTTCATACCACATTCAAAATGTGTCCTTTATTTTTGACAAGAAAACTTATTCTAGAATCAATAGAAATATTCAATTCCGTTCCAATTGGTTGTATACCGCATTTTATAGTACATAGTGTACATACTTAGTATACAGTGCACTACAATCTTGCACATATGCTCATTTGCATAAATAGGCTCAGCCTTGCCGCATCACTGTACACGCCCACATTGCTTAGTCAGTTGTCATTAATGTTGCTAATGTGAATCATTTCTGGTTGCTTTGATGTTGCAGATTTGTTCATTTGGATGCAGCTCAAACAAACGCCGTTTCATTGCGTTTTCATCACTCATGGTTTAATATTTCTTTGGCCGGTCTAAATGAAGCGTTGGACAGAGGAGGGATGGAAGCTGTTTTGTGATCCACAGGTTTAATGAGACTCAAGGGTGGAAGAGACACAAACCTCCAAGCGTGGGCGTATCCGGAACGGGGTTTAATTACAAACCGCCCCATCGGGAGGCAGAGATGGATGGAGGGAGAGAGTGAAAGTGAGAACTTTCATTGAGGGACGTGAGACCAGAATATCATAGAGACTTGAGGGTGGGCTCTTGCAAGTAAATGCCTAGCAACACCTTAGCAACAGCACAGCGATAGACCGACAACCACTTGTGGCTTTTATAGCCCTTTTTCCATAAAATGTTCAAATCTCATTACTGTAGATTGTTTTTGTTTATCTGTTTTTCATATCTGCTGTAAACATGAAGCCATAAATCTGTCAAAGATATCAGTTAGATAAATAGCTGTAATCAGTATTCAGTGCAGGTTCATGAGGCTATACTGCAGTCAAAACAGTGTGTGTGTGTGTGTGTGTGTGCTGAACTGGCTCACCTCGAGCATCCGGCCTCTGAAGGCTCAAGCGCTCTTCCTGTCTGTAGTTTCTCATTCTGTGTCTGCTACACCTCTAACTGAACTCAACACTATTGGGATGTTCCACAGACACACAGGTTGCAACGATCAAGTCACCATGAGATCAAAACTGACCCTGTGTCCTTTCCTCATTTTTGATTGTGATTTATTTTTTTCATCAATTTAATTACTTGCTTTGCCTCTGAAAAGACTTTCCTTTATAGCTGGCATAACCAGTGTCTCTTATTTTTAATTATTAAAAAAAAAAAAAAAAAGATAATAAAGTTATATATTATTTAAAGGTACACCATGTAACTTTTGGCCCTCTAGTGGTTAAAAAACAAAACGGCATGCATTTTACGGAAGAACATTGTTTCGGTTGTGCTTCGGCTCTGCGTGACTGCAGATGTTTCTCCTGCTGCTCATTAAACATTCACTACTAGACTTCAGAGATATAACCAGTTTAGATGGAAAGGATCTCAAGCTGGCTAGCTGAAGACATTACTGTAGCTTTACACATTAATAGACACTGTACTTCCTTGAAAATGAATTCCAACACAGCACTACAACAACCATAATGAAACAATCCTTCACAATAGATAATGCTTTACAATCAACTCTGTTAGAGAGCTACATATGACAATTTATCTGTTCAATAAAATACCTTATAATCACCTGTTGAGTAATAGAAACGCCATCTCTGTGTCGCTTTTACAACATTTCAAATCCTTCAGTTCTCGCCATCTCCGAAAAGACAAACAAATGTTGATTCATGTTTTATTACGAGCTCTGTCGCTTTCTCTTTCTCCAGCAGACTCTCGTCTGTTCTGTGTTTGTTTAAAACGTGTGATTCCCCGGAGGTTGGAGATTTAGATGCTCAATGTCAACCTTTCTCTCGCTCATTGTGACAACTAACCTCTGTCACTCACACACCAGACACGGGTCAAAGTAGCTGGAGCAACTTTTCTCAAATTATGGATATGAGACATGCACGGGCGAGTGATGTACAGTATGTGCACAATTTCCCACGAAAACCATCCCGTCAGGTCTAAAATATAAACAATAGACTTACCATAGTGAATCAGAGAAGACATAAAACATGTTTTGGAAGAAGGATGGATGATGTATTGACTACCTTTTGTTCATTTTTAACATTTTTACATAGTGGACCTTTATATTACAATTTGTTATCTTGTTCAGTATCCTCTTTCAACATTATGCATGTGTCTTGTAATATTGGAAATACATCACATTATATAAGTAAAATAGGTCTTGATGCCATTTCAAGTTAACTAGCAATTAGGTTATCACTTTCCTGCTGGAGTGTCAATACTCATTCACACAGTTACACACTCACAGGCACAAGCCAGGTGACAGCGTTCATTAAAGCACTCAGGCAACATCGTTTTTTCATTTAATTGTCATTTGCATATATATTTAAATTTTAATTTATTGTATTCCCAGTTTTCTAGCAAACATACAGTATCTAGCACTACAACAATCAGCTAATCGTGTCTCATGCATTTTGATGTTTCTTTCTCTGCGGAGACATCAGAGGAGCCCATGAGCCATAAACACACTGAACCTGATCCAGTTTATGTGTTATCTAGTAGAAAACCAAAGGATTGATGGCAAAATAAATGCAGAAGAACTCAAATAAATAAATACAGAGACGTTCACATATACATAGCGAGAGCGAGCAGCACAATATTTATTGTTGTTTTTGATTCCGCTGGTCTCAGATTTATGATACGGCGCGTGGTTTTATGTTTCAGTGTGTGACATAAACTCTAAAAACAACATGAAATAAAAGTTCACCCCATTTACTTCCATATCAGTATGGAGTTGTTTTAAAGATGATAAGAGATGTAATCAAAATGTAGTCTAGTCATTGCATGTGGACTTATGGTGCGTCCAAGTCCTCCTGGGAAGTTCGTACGTACGAGGTGGGAAGTCGTGTTTACGACGGCATGTGCGTTCAAGTCACTTTCGTCGGAGTAAGATGGAGGTACTTTCTCTTAATTAATTACACAAAAATACAGCAAGGTCCTTAAACTCTAGTTCTACAAAATGAAGAACAAAGATAAGGTGTGCTTTGCTTTTTTATGTTTTTGGTTCATTTATGAAGCCACTGCAAACTTTATCGTTACATATTACATTGTTATTTTATAATGCTATCATATTCTGTGCAGGCAATTAGCTAAATAGAAAAGCCTGACAATATCACTGCTAAATACCTTGAAGTATTGTGGTATTCCGCCATGTTTCTCACTGACACGCCCCCAACTCGTAAAGATCGGGGCTTAAAGAAAATCCCAAACTCCGCACTCGTATTTACGACATTGTGGTGGCGTTCATGAATGTTCAACTCGTAAATACGATCTATACGAGATGACTTGAACGCGCCATTAAACCGATCATTCTCTTGAGCAAATAAGCAAGCTAACATGCAGTACATTCAATATCTTTTATTCCAAACATATACAAATTCCATTACAGGTCTTTTAGTTTGTTAAGAGAATTAAAGCAGCGTCTTTGAAGAGTGCACATGTGTGTACGAGCTCTGTTAGCCTGGAGTCGCATAAGAGGGAACCTGCGATTGAAAGAAATATCTGCAAGAAATAAAGCAAAACAATAGTAAAGTAGTCCTCAGATGCAACGTTCGTTTACAGCAATGATCTGACGTTATTTCATTCTTGAACGAACTAATTAGCAGACGCAATTACTCCTCCATCTCCGCCATTATATTGTCGAACCAACGTTGTTTGAATCACGGATTGTGACGAAGTTGCTGTACGGTTTCGGGAAACAGTTGTGAATAGCTGGTTCATGTGATATGGAGTCAGGATTGTGAACAGCAAGTAACACCATCAAAACTTTCACGCTTTCTCACATACAGGTGTAAAGCACATCCTGCATGAGTCCATCAGGTGTGATAGATGAGTTCATTACTGTCCCTGAGCTCTGATCAGCGTGAGTGAGTGTGATTGTTATGCACACAATACGGCTCATTATAGGGTGATTTCTATTGTAATGTGAGCACATACTCTGAAGGGTGCCGTGCGTCTCGTGTGTGCATGTGTGCTTTGTACTTTAGTACATTAGCATGGTTGGAATGCTGAGAAGACCAGACTGTTTTTTTTAAAGAAGAAACATATCTGTGTGTGTGTGTGTGTGTGTGTGTGTGTGTGTGTGTGTGTGTGTGTGTGTGTGTGTGTGTGTGTGTGTGTGTGTGTGCTGTTTGGAAAAAACAACCCTGACATTTTAAACATGCAATGAATATTTCACACTGATTTTGAGTGCATAAATGATGGGGGGCCGGAAGGTCCAAAAATAAGACTAATGACTTTCAAATATAATGTCACAGTATTTGAAAAGGGTAGAGGTTTTATTATAATACTAGGTCAATGCACATGTCGCTGGCTGCGTGAGGAGAGTGAGTATACAGATCCACCGCCGGCCTGTCAGTGGGGAATCTCAGTAGCTAGTGGCTAAAGTAAAGTGACTTCCCACGACAAGTCATTAGTCCTATTTTTGGACCTTCCGGCCCGCCATAATAAATGACCTCATAAATGAATCATGAAGACTCATCACCCAGTGATCATAAACAGCTAAATATCCTCCTCGAAGTGAGCATTGTATGTACCCTTCCCTATATTTGTGATAGGAATTAAGCTGTGCTCTCTCACTTACTGCTGTGCTCTTCAAGGGTGTAAACATGTCATTTGTAAAGCGCCCCAGTGTGTGTCATGCGACCGCAGCGGTGCTGCAATCATCTGATAACTGACCGCCAGACTCTGTTTCTCAAACTCAGCAGGTCACACAAACCAGATAAAGGCTCCTTCATTTATTTAGCGCTTTTAATTTGTCAGTGTGATTGTGCCTGAAGACACCGTTATCTAGTTCCACACGAGACGCTCTTAGATTCTCACCAATGAGGAAATCATTAGAGAGGTCGCACTCATTTTCTCCTTGAAGTCCACATAGACTATACAGAATGTATATGGTCTTTAAAACTGTGTAATACTCATGTAGTTCTAGTCAGTTTTATCTCTGTGCTATATCAATGCACTGCCTTTAATGGAGCGCACACACACACGCACGCACGCACGCACGCACGCACGCACGCACACACACACACACACACACACACACACACACACACACACTCACACTCACACTCACACACACACTCACGCGCAAACTCACGCTCATGCACACACACACAAACACACACACACACACACTCTCACACACACACACACACACACACACACACACACACACACACACACACTCACACTCACACACACACACACACACACACACACACACACACAGATGGGAGATCGCACTACACACACACAAACATTCAGGAACACAGAGACGTTTTGTCAATACTGCGCTGCAACTCTTACTGATAAAATTAGCCTTGCTACTGAATCAATACATTATATTAGCTTCACATCGGCTGGTTCTTTGACTCCACGTCATGCATTAAAATCATGTCATGAACACCTAGCCGTGGATTATCGCTTACATATTACTGTTTTTGCTGTATTTCTGATCGAATAAATGCAGCCTCAAGCATAAGAGACTTATTTCTTATACTTTGTAAGAATCTGTTACATCTTTACGAAGCGCATCATTCTCCTGCATCTGCTGTCCTGTCTATCTAATATACATACATTACAATTCAAATGCAAAAGAATAATTGATTAAAATAAATTATTATATTCGTGACCCAAGCCTTTTGAAAATGTTGAAGACACTGTTATGAATGAACCTCATCCATTGCTCTGGGTGTCTGTGTGCTCTCGAAGCAATTTCTAATCAAATTTCCAGCAAAAATATCTTCATTTAAATGTACTTAACACATGATGTATTATATCAATTACATGAGCATTAAAGTGCAGTACTGTAATACTCTTCAGAAGTGATTGTCCTCTGTCCCTGAGAGAGTTCAGTCTCTGCTGTGAAGCGTCTGACAGCCTCGTCTCTGATGCTCTGTGAGTCTGTGGTCAGTATTAAAGTGTCCATGAATGAAAGTTAACTGGACACAATGTTTTCTTTCCACTTTACCAGTGTTAGTTTTATTTTTTTGTTCGGTTTGCACCAGGGTATGACAATGAAGTCAAAGCTTTTCAGTGTAGTGTTCACACCAGCACAGACAAAACATAATGCAGAACTGGCAGTCGGTCAGCTCTTGTTTATAACACCAGTGTGAAGAGCAATGACACACTCCTCGCTCAGAGAAATCCTCTCTAGGAGTTTCTAAACTTGTGTGTTTGGAGAGGAAGAGGCTACAGCTGTTAAATAAAGATGTGCTTTAGCATCCTAATCTCCCTTATTTCTCTCCGTCCGTCTTTTTTCTTGCCTCACCACCATTTCATTCCCTTTCATTTCTGCTCCCCTTTTCCTCATTTGTACTTGCTGAAATGAAACAAATGATTCACCCCAGAGGAGGAGATGTTCAGCTTCATCCCTTCCTGGCATCACTCGCTGCAGGACAAGCTGGTTTTGCTTTAATGAGACACCGTTGGGTCCGTTTAACATTTTATGCCGTTTGTAATTATGTAAATACTTGGTCAACACTTTACGAACACACTTTCCCATTGTCCCTACTTAACTTCATCTGTGCATTAATGTGGAAGGGGAAAAAATCCAGTGCTCAATGGAGCGATCATTAAGCTTCGTATCCAAGCAGCTTCAAAAATTCATATTCTGGTCTCCTATTTTTGTTTTCGTCCTTTTATTAGTGTTCCCGAAGCCTCCCTTCTTTTATTCTAATGGAAATGGTGTTGCTTTAGCAGGCGCTGCTGCTGCATGACGTGTGGGATGTTAAATGGTTCTGGATTCCTGGATCCCAATATAACCACGAATACATCAAAAAAGTATCTGGTTTATTTTTGTCATTCATTACCATACTTGTTATTATCCATTCCATTGCAGTGCACTTCAGTTAAACGAATCCAGTAATCATCCCCGTTTCTCAAAACACTGTATCGATGTCTTACTGGGAGTCTGGAGAAGAAATGTTTAGTCTGGAGATCTTAAGAAATAACAAATTAGTAGCACAGATTGGCTGTTCCCAGAGTGTTTGGCACTTCCTTCTGGGAATTATGGGCTGTCAAATGCATCGTCGTGGTGATGTGTCGTTACCCAGGGTGACAGAACACTGCATAGCTGAAGGTGTTTGTTAGTCACCTTCCTGTCAGAGGCTGTCAATCATGTCATAAACACTCATATGTGTTTGTACCTAACATTCCCTGTTAGGAATGAAATAACTATGAATTATACACATTTATTTTTACATTGTTCGCATTTGCAGTAGAAATCATTGTATTTAACTTCTGCAATTTTTGAATGAAAGAGATTTTTGTGAAGATGTAAGGCGGGACTTAATTTTGTCAATCCAGATTTGATTGGGTCATTAAAAAATGTTAGGTCTTGTGGTATTTTTTTTTTTTTACTCACTCGTGTGGCCTTGTTTACATCAACAGCAAAGACGTTGACAGTTTCAGATGTAGAAAACGCTAAATTGTTCTGATGAAAGATTATGAAAACGCTTCTTTTCTTTTATATAAACTGCACTGATGAATCGAGCACAATATGACCAGAGACATTTATTAAGGACATAAATGAGGTGAATTTTTTATGTCATGTTGTCTTGTCGCAAGTTTATTTGTCTCATACTCAGTCAGGATGGCATGTAATGTGTTTCTTTTTTCAATGCAGTGTGCAATAAAACTAAGACAAAGGCAGTGAAAGAGAGTAAATATATTGTGCTGCTCGCTCTCTCTATGTAAATGTGAGTGTCTGTCTGTATTCATTTATTTAGGTTATTCTGTTTATTTTGCCATCAATCCTGTGGTTTTCTACTGGATAACACATAAAGCTGGATCAGGTTCAGTGTGTTTATGGCTCATGGGCTCCTCTGATGGCTCCGCAGAGACACATTAAAATGGATGTGGCATAATTACCTGAAACTCTTTTGTTGTAGTTCAACTAGTCTCACACTGCCAGTCTTAGAAGGTCTGGACTCCATCGCAGCTCTCATTGGCCAAGGTCCGCCCAAGAGGACGTTTGACTGACATGTAAAGCAACCAATCACAGTTCGTTTTGTTCCACGTCATGTTTAGGGGTGTGAAATTGTAAAGTCGAGAGCGGCGTGCATCTACTAAATTATTCATTCAAGAACGTTGTGCAAGTTTACTGCAACAATAGAGCCGTGAACTTCACATTCTTTTGAAAATCCAGTGTTTAGTTGATCCTGGCAAGCGCTCATTGTCACAGTTGTAAACTGTAAATGGCGTTCTTTTTCCATGAGGGGGTTTGGCACCACGGGATTTGACTCCAGGCGGACCGTTAAAGAACACAACACACACGTCTCCCGGACATCCTGTAGAATTCAACCAATCAGATGACCACTTCGAAACTCCTGAAGTGTTTCCAGAAAAGTGTGCCATATGCATCAGACGTTCAGCCAACGGTGACGTCTGAGGCTGAGACTATAGTTCAACTAGAATCAAAGATACATGCAAATAACACAATCATCTCATAAAGCTAATGATAACTACTATAGACCAACCCCTAACCCTATCATCAATTAGAAACACGAATTACCTTCTTCTTCTTTTTTTACATTTTTAAATGAATTAATTTTTTTACAAAAATGTAAAATATTAAAATATTAACTAAAAATAATGATATAATACTATAAACACACATATATACATTAATACTGTACATATACATAATTAAAGTCTTTAAATATACACTTAAATCTATAATATATTACATAATGATCATTTTTATCATTTATATAATGATAAAAAATATAAAATAAATGTTATGATATTCATAATTTTTATATATATATATATATATATATTAGTCTTTAAATATATATACTGAAATATACTGTATAATATACTATATTATATGATACATTTTCAAGCACAACAGCCATTCAGAATCTACTGTATTTAAGGGTCAGGAGGCATGATTAATTGCATACATTTTTAAATGATTAATTGTACTAATTTATCACGTTACATTGACAGCCAGTAGCTACTGTATGTGTACATTATGCAGTTTATAGTTGCTAACTTGCATTTATTGAATGGTGCATGAATATAGTTTTGGCCCCAAGGTCCCATAATGTCGGTTATTCACTAATGGATTCATTTGCCTAAGTGGTAATTTGGTGCTAAATATGGTTAGGTCATTTACATTTCTAGGCTAATATTCCATAATAATACCCAACAGAGTCTGACTTACACAATGTAGATTTACATGCAGAGATTCAGTGTGGAAGAGTTGCTAGTGTGAATAATTTAGACGCTCAGTCTTTTCCTTCTCTATGAGAGGGTTGATGTATAGTCTGGCCCCGGGACACCATCGCTCTGAGGCTGAACGGACGCTGTGATTGGTTATCCATCAGTGAGGCGGAACCCTAGAGGCCTGGGGAGGTTGATTATTGGATAGTCATCAGGACTGACCTTCACCAGCGTCTGGCGGCCCGAGCCCAACAAATCTGATTTAAATTTAGATAGAGTTAGTTAAACATGCAAGAGTTTTGTATATATATATTAATAACATGCATCACATAAAAAACAAGCACTCCAAAGATAGGATAAATAACATAATAATAATAATAATAATAATACATTTAATAAGATATTCACAAGATGCCAAACACATTTATAGTACTTTACAAAAGAGAAACATGTACACAACCTGAAATGACAAGTTTGTTATAGAAAGTTAAAGTTTTGAATTGAATGAATTTGCCATTGGAAAAACAAATAAAAATTTTCACAATTGTCAATACTCGTGAACAGATTTTTATTTATTTTTTTCACATTCAATGTTATCTTTAATTTTGTTTTTGCAGAAAAATGTCTGTACAATTTGACAAGCAAAAAATAAATCACATACTGTAAAGACTCCTCAATAGTGCTACAAAAGGTGCATTTGTTTTCGATTTCCATAAACTTATAGAGTGTAAAAATTAGTTGGATAAAATGTAATATCTTTAAATGGATTTCTCTTACTTTATTTGAAATGCTAAAGTTGTAGGGCAACAGCCAAGCCTTTCTCCAATTAATGTTATTTAGGATATAAATAAAATTTAAATACAATTTCCAACTGAAATAACATTTTCTTTTATCATGAAAGACTTTTTTAATATCTATGGAAGCTTGTTTCCGCCACAGAATAAAACAATTTTAAACATAATTTTGACTTTATCTCACAATTCTGACTGTTTTTCTCACAATTGTGTTACAGAGTCAGAACTGCGGGGAGAAAAAAAAGTCAGAATTGTGAGATTTAAACTCGCAAGTAATTAAAAGAAAATTGTATTCAGTGCTTCCAATATATATCTTTGTTGGCGCATCTCTGGTCAAATATATTCCAAGGAAATTACAGTCTTTATTATAATAGGCCAGCTGGCTACGCATTAAATTAATAAGCCTGGCAGGAGAAGCTTTGACAACTGCAACAAAAAAACAAAACCTTTCTATTTTATAGGAAAATTAAACTTCTTTGCTGGCATTGATGGTTCCATGAAGAACCTTTAACATCAATGGAACCATTCCAAGGTTCTTTATTGTGGAAAAAGGTTATTTAAATTATCAAAACATTCTTGACACAAAGAAAAAATGGTTCTTCAAATCACTGAAAGGTTCTTTGAGGTTCTTCCATGGCATTCCTGTGAAAACTCCCCTTTAGAACCGTAAAAAAGAGACCGTTTGTAATGTTGACTCAAAAAGATCACTTATGCTGATTAACCCATAATCCAGCCCGCCTTCTGCAAGAACATGTAAAATCCTCTGTCTGACCTCATTTCCTGTTTACCACCTCAAACATATGGCCTATATTTACAGGCTGATGATCTTGCTGGCGGGAACATCAGTCCTCATGAGCCGTTTAGAGCTCTGGATGTTGTTGCACGCTTTAGTTTTCGAGGTGTTTCACTTGTGCTCGGGCTGGGCTGCGAAACCCCACGAGCTCCGGGGAGTCAGTTTGAGGACGACACAGTCACGACTCACCATTTTAAGAAGCCCTGCGAGGGGCCGTTATGAGCGAATTCTGACCTCCTTTATTAGCACTCTTACCAGGCAGAGAGATAGTGGATGATGTGTAATGATATTTGAGGCTTTTGTACCAGAAGAGAAATAGAATATTATTTTATTGATCATTAATATGAAGAAAAGAATGATTGTTGGCTTATCATTACTGCACAGCAGCTGTGACTCAAGGTTATGAAGAGAGATTCTGTGGTCCGTGTGCAAATGAAAAATGACTTTTAAGCCTTAATTTGGGGGACAGACTGTCATAATTCTCATCCTGGTTACAATATAAGATTAAATCAATATTTCACAGGGCACCTTCATGTTTATGCTTGACACTTGGGCCGAACACATCTGTTCATCACAGGAATGCCGCATGTCTCTGTTTTGGAAGTCAAGATTCATGTCATGGTTCAGGAACCTATCTAACTTTAATTTTGTGACATTCAAAGCAATTTGGGACCTCAAAGTAATTTTTAAACGCTCATAATTCCCTTACATACATACATGCATACACTTCTATTTAAGGGTTTAAAGGTGCAGTATGTAATATTGACAGCTAGTGGTTGAAATGGGTACTGCAGTTCAAATTCAAAATATTGGAGAGAGTTGTTTTCCCCCCGTCGCCTCCTCCTCCTCAGACTCGAATCGATGCTCACGTGGGTTGCCAGATTGTGGAGATGCAACCAGAAAAAGCACAATTGACAATGGAAGACGACGAGCCTTACACTGCAAGGAGTGTTGATTTATTCATGTTTTAATATGCCTCTGTTCATAGAGCTTTTTTGATGAATGCTGCGGCTTTTTAGGTCGTGTAGAATCTGCGATCTCTGACCCAGTTCGTTTGCTGGCTTCCATCGCAGTATTTTCCGCCAACTGGCAACCCGGGGTGTCGAAACACTATTGGGTTAAAGTGGGAGTGGGCGGAGTCACACAGACCAAAACAAAAATAGACATTCCGACACGGAAAACACATCTTAAAGCAGAATAACTGTCTGTAGAATTGTTTTTCAGAGAAAAAAGTATGTGAACTTATCATGTTTCCTAAATATCTGCAAACATACACTGTAAAAAAATGTTCCCGTAAATTTACAGTAAAATACTGGCAGCTGTGCTTCCAGCCATTTACCGTAATTTTACAGTACTAATACTTTTGTTCATTTTACAGCTTTACTGTAATGGTATATTTATGCTTTAGTTCAGTCCAAAAAAAAAAAATTACATACAACACCTTTACAGGTATGCATAGGAAGGACTTTATCCTTCTGATAAATCTGTATACGCCCAAACAATAGCTAATTAAACACACAAACACACACTTACACACACACAAACATCTATAACATTACTGATCTATGCACTACACGCTAACAACGTTTAACAATGACTTTTATCGTTGGCATTTTATGTGACATTTTAAGTGGTCACTTTTCCAATTAATTTGATTTTGCAGTCTGTTTATATGGTATATAAAGCAGTGCATTAGTACTTTTTCAGAATTAGTACAAACAGAGCAATGTCAGAACACTGATGAATAAATGTTGATTAGTTATTACACCAACAGTAGTGTGTGCAAAATGTCCCTGTCCCTGTGAAAAAAAAAAAAAAGTGTGTGAATCTGTCTGTGTGTGTGATGTGGTGTGAAAATGATGTTCCTGTAAAGACGAGAAGCTGTGCTCTGGCTGAGACGGCGAGAGCCAATCATTTCTCTCTCCTCAGGGGTTCCACCAATTAAAACATGTCGTCTCTGACTGTGTGCATCTGACGAACTGTAATTCTGTGCTCTGCTTCATGACACAGGGACGGCTGACGTTTGCCACATCACTATAATGGTTATTAGGACTGTCTACAGAAGATCTATTTTTCATTAAGGCGGTTTCCAGACAGCGATGGGGCGACAGAGTGTCTCTAAGCTCTCTCTCAGCAAACTATTCCAAACCCTAGTGTGCTGTCAATCTAGACAACATTATAAGGCACTGTCTATGTGCATGCTACAAACTGTTTCAAGCAATGCGTAGAAATCTCAAGATGCCTATTTTTGGCCCAAGGTAGCATTTCATGTATTATTTGCAATGAAGACAATCCCAGAATGCATTGCAACAAGAAGACCAACAAAAAAAGCACTAACCATCATAAACCAGCTTGAAAATTTTAAAAATAGGTTAATACAAATTCATCCAACATGGCAGCATTGTTATTTTTAACTAAGGTGCTGTTTACACGACACCGTTTTCAACTGAAAACGGAAAACTTTTAGCGTTTTCGCCGTTCATTTACACGACGATGGCGTGATGGGCCTGAAAACACAAACTTTTGAAAACAGGTTCAACAGTACAAGCTTCTGAAAACGATATCGTTATCGACTCAACACAAAAACACAAATTTGTGAAAACGATAACGTCGTGCGTATTACGTGTTCAGTCTATAGGCATGTAGTTTTTCTTTACAAAGTGACATCGCCATCTACTGGCCTGGCAGGATAATGCAGCGTTTTTAATAGTTTTCGCAGATCCGTGTGAATAGGGATCATTTTGACAACTATTAAACAATTTTTTGGTGAATTTAAATAAAGATAAAATATAATAAAATATAATTATTGAATAAAAAAACGTAAACTTAGGAACAACTCGGCAACTATAGAAATAAAGTACTGAAGTTAAAACTCAAAATAAATTAAACTGAATCGGAATTTTTTTTTTACAAAAACATACAAAATTACAAAAAAAATTTAAAATGAAAACAAGGTAAGCATTTTTTATTAGAATATGCTATTTCGCCTAGTATTTGTGTGCGGTGTATATCTTTCATTATTCATTTTCATTTTATTAATAAAGTATGCATTGTTAGAAGGTGCCATTTGGTACAGAGCTATAAAAAAAATGTCAAATCAGGTTCAATCTGTGCATCTAAAGCATTAGACAGTAGTCAGCCCAGTAGATTTGGAGCAGAGCCGCTCTGGTATCTTTTACTTATCCATCCCAACGGCCGTTCACACCATAACACGAGAAAAGATGGAAGGAGAGAGAGTTGTTACCGGGGAGATTTCAGAGTCATGTTTAGACAGATACGAGTGTGGAGAATGTGCGAAAGCGCTCAGTACTTAAAATGGGACAAGAGAAACAATCGCATGTTTCACACCAGATTTAGAACAGCAATGAGGGAGAAAGAGAGGGAAAATGATGCAGGTTTGAAGGGGTAGAGAAGGGCAATTGAAAACGCTGGCTGAATCTGTGAAGCCAAAGGCTCTCATCTGAATTTATTATGCAATAAAAGGCTCTTGGCACAGTTATGGATTATACATTCGTGCCTTCTGTGCATAACATCGAATGGGTGGCCATAATTTCAACCCCATCCGCCTACATTCTGAAAAATTCACTTCTGCCGAATCGTACCACAATAACGTCAATGACTGTCGAAGCTATTGTGCACTACAGCAGAGTTTGGATCAGTTTTGCTTCAGGACACACATTTTACATTTGAACATCAAGTGGTGACTCAACACAGTGCCACAACTGTTTATCATGCAAAAATCGAACTTTACAATTTATATTTGTTGCCAAGAACTGCTTAGCTCAACAAGCAGTTTACTTGACTGACGGGTTATCATTTCAGGCACTTGGCAGCTTATAATAATTCACAACCCGCACAATCCATGTTTAGCCTCATTCCAAGTTTTTAGAGTCATGTTTTTTTTTCACATTGTTGGTGTTTTTTTAGGATGAGGGTCTGTCATATGAGCTTCTATTAAGTGATCTAATTTAACAAAAGATATAGGAAGTGATTTTGATTTTGCTATTCTAACTATGCACAATTTTATGGTTAGTTGCATTTTATTATGTGCATTAATGTGCATTGTTATTTCCCTCTGTTGTACACAACCCTTTTAGAACAGACGAGCCATTCGCTTCTAGAGATAGTTTAAAGTGATGAAACCTGTTTTGAATTCAAATGTCATCTTGCATAAACGGGACCGCAGTCGGCTTTGGTTAGCGTCGTGACCTCAGATATGTGTTTTTGTGTCCCTAATCTAGTATTAAGGTCAAAAATACTGTCTGACAGGCATATTTGGTTATTCTTTGTTTTGTTTTATTTATTATTTATTTTTCCATTATTCTATTTATTTATTTTGCATTATTATTATTTTTATTTATTTACTATTTTAATTTATTTATTATTTTTATTTATTTTGCATGATTATATTTTAATTATTTATTTATTTATTTTTCTTTTATTTATTATTTATTTTATTGTATTATTTTATTTATTATTTTATATCATAGTAATATTATTATTATTGATGTATTTATTTAAATTTTTTCATTTATTAGTAATTTGATATTATTACTAATTTTTAATTTTATTTATCTTTTATTTTATTTATATATTATTATTTTTTTATTTTTCTATTATTGTTTTCTTTATAAAGAAGTAGGTGTTAGCATAGCATGTTCTTTGAGGTATTAGAGCGTTGCTAAGTGGTTGCTATGGTGTTGCTAGGTTACTTACTCAATGAATTATGCATTGACGTTTATCAATATTTAGGGTTAGCGGTTTGACTGCTACCACACTTGCCAGCACTAATCGGTTTCCAGATCAAGCAGAGGTTAAACTGTAAATGGAGTGTGAACCTTTTCGTTTTGACAGGTATGTGTTAGAGGCCAGACAGCTGCTCACACATTCATATATATGCTTGTGTGTTACAGTGTGTCTAGTGCTTATATGCTTGTGTGTTACAGTGTGTCTAGTGCTTAGCACATCAGCAGTGTTACTTACTGTCATTTGTCATTTTACCTGTAATGTTTTCGATGAGTTGCTTCAGGAATCTGCTGACCTGACCAATCATGCTTTGTGCTCTGTCAGAAAGACTGCGGGTTCAGCCGGTCAATACTGATTAAGTTTAGTGCCGTGCTGCAATGATGCGGCTGTCTGAACCCTGACTAAAGGCATTCGATACCTGGAGAGAATCATAATTCTTGAGTAAGTCTAATGATGGATTGAGGCTAGAGGTTAATATGAGGTTGCTGGGGGATCGTCGATGTGTTTAAGCTGGAGTTGGGTTAGTCACTTAGATGGAGTGTGTAATTTTTTTTTATGTTAAAATATTTACTCCTTTTCCAGTTTAATGAGCAGTGAAAACATTATGTAAGTCATTCATATTCATAAAGCGTCTTTCTACTTTAAAAGCCTTTAAAAAGTATCTGTGTGTATTCTGAATAAATGCTTTTGCATGCAACGTATTAACATCCAACATTAATCATATTATAGTAAATGTTTCAACAGCGCCTGTTAAAAGCATGACATTTATGTTTTCCTGTCTGTTTTTTCTTGTCTTTATGTCGTAACAGCTCATGATAATTTAAAATAAATAAATTAATAAAATAAAATAAAATAGTAAAATAAAATTAAATTAAATGAAAAAATGAAATGAAATAAAATAAAATTAAATTAAAACTACAATTAAAATTAAACAAAATAATAAAATAAAGTAAAATAAAATATATTTTCAATGAAATTATGAAATAAAAATAATAAAATTAAATGAAAAAATTAAATGAAATAAAGAAATGAAATGATGAAATGAAAAAAATAAAGAAATGAAATTATGAAATAATTAAAGTAAAGAATGAAATGATGAAATGAAATTAAATTAAATGATGAAATGAAAAATAATAAAAAAATAAGTAATATTTTTTATCATTTTTTTATTTTTTATTAGATTTTTTTGTATAATATAATTATAAACAATATAAAAATTTAATTATTATTCCATTATATATTTTAATCGTGTTATTATTATTTATTTATAATACAACAATCACAACTGAATTTAAATATATTACATATTATATTTACATTAATTTATTTTAATTAAAAATGGCAGTAGCACAGAAATTACACACTTTACCTTTTAAATAAAAAAGCAGTTGGGGATGGATGCTTTTTTGACAATTTTCCATTTTAAAATATATGTTTTTAATTTGTTATTATTATTTTAAGGAAACCGCTCTTTTTTTTTAAAGTCTCTTTAACAGTGTAAAAATGTGTAGTTTTATGTACTACAAACTTCAAAAGCAAAGATCATAGACCAGGATATGAATTATTGAGCAGTTGGTTAATCCCCAGGTGTCATGGGATCCCACAGTCACATTAATTATGATTGCTTATACTGTTTTACAATGCAATGCAGAGTACTTTCAAATGAAAGATTTCCTGTAGGCCAACTCAAACAAGACAAAACAAGCCAAATCCATTCAATCTCAATATTCATAACAGCTCACTAATTCAGTAATATCACAGTCTCGAGTCTGTTAAATTGAAGAGGGTTATAACTTCCGTGTTTATAGCACGAACTTGCTTTTGACCAGTTTTTACAGTTTCTTTAAACAACTGATGAATTGTAATACTCATTCACTGCATGCTGCAAAAATGCAACCAGGTCACATGACCCTGACCGTAGGGCTTTCTCTAAACATACATCGTGCTGTTGTGTGTTCAGTTCTGTGTGCCGGAGATGCAGAGCTCGAACGTCAATAGTCATTACCTGAGCCGAGAGGGATAAATGGATCTCTCCTGATCCCCGACTCAGACTGGAGAGGCCCGTCATTTTCCCTTGTTAATGGGAGTTGTCAGGAGGCGCTCGTCCTCATCCAGACTTTTGCTCTCTGATCACAAATTGAGCGATTGGGCTTTAAATGAGGTTCCTGAACCAAAACACTCACAAATGGATAAGTATTTGCATTGAAAACACACAACTTAGAATTAACGCTCAAGGATCGAATTGGGCAATTTAAAGTCACAGAAATGACTGGAGCTGTTACTGATCCAGAAGCGTTAACAATATCTCACTTCCTCTCCTCTATGTCTATCTCCTTAAAAAAGGACTTGACTGCAAGTGGCCCAAGTACTTATTCCAGCTGTAATTTCGTACATCTCGCTCTCCTTTCATAAGGATATTTCTCTAATCATTTTTAATGATGTCTAACCTGCCCAGAGGATTTATTTTATTATTATTGCTTAGAGCTTGATCTTTCACATCTTAGGAGACAATTTTCAGGAATAGTTAATCCAATGAAAAATGAAAATGTCTTTCAATATTCTCACCCACGTTTTGTTAAAAAAATGACTTTTCCTCCACAGAAGACAAAAGGAAAAATTGTGAAGAATTTTACTGGTTGCTCATGTCCGTGCAATTACAGTAAGCGAGGACTAGAGCTTTCAAGCTTCAAAAAGAACACAAAATCACACTGAAAGTAGTTTGTAGTGTTAGTTTGTGTTAGTCATTTGATAGAAATGCAAGTCATTATTCATGTTAATCTCCAGTGAGGATCATTGAGTCAGCGAGCGTCATCAATGAATCATTCAGGCCAGTTTTGTGAAATCAATGGATTTGACTTTAAAGAATAATTCATTCAGACATTGCTGCTACTTTCATTACTCTTCTGAGGGCAACAGGAATGTTGACCACTTTAATTATACTTTTATGGTGATTTTGCATCACAATAACCAACAATTTGTAGTAATTGCATGTAAAAGAACAATAGAAAACTGTCTACAACTCTATTGTGTATTTTGTGGAAGAAAAAGCATGTGGGTTTGGAATAACATGAGGGTGAGTAAATTGTGGCAGAATTTTCATTTATGATAAACTTTCTTTAAATATCAACTTTTTCTGAGATATTCCTTTTTTTTATGTGAAATAGACATAAATGGGAAAATAGTTGTCATGCAGTACGAGTATAGTGCTAAACTGAATGTGGGCTGCAGCGCAAATCATTTGAAATTGGGAGAATTTGATAAGTGTTTGAGATCTCATTGAAACCTTTGACTTTTGATGGCAGACTTTGAAATCTTGACCAATCTAAGCACAGATTTCTTCTGAATCTCTTCTGAACCTATACTGAAACTAGCAGAAACACATTTGACATTTCTGTGGTCTTTTGCTCAGGAGAAAATTGTGAAACGTAAGTGACTTCAGGAACAGTCCCCATTTCATAAGCATTTAATTTAATTTCTGTCCAGGTGAAACAATTGAGATGTTGAAAAGATACGGGAAGTCTGAGCAGAACTTTAATTATGGCAATTTAAGAAAAAAAAATCTAGTTGTTTTTATGCACAAATGAAATTGCCCATATATATTTCGGTAACACTTTATTTTACAGTGTCCTTATTACACGTTACATGCACTGTAAAAATGAATATGCTATACCTACTCAATAAAATTGTGGCAACAGATTACAAGCAATATTATTAATTAAATGTAACAAATTAGAATTGAATAATAATTAATCAAATTAATTCCTTAAAAGTTAACCATTTACATTTTTTTGTAAAATTTACAAAAAAGAAAAAAAATTTAAACAAAAATATCTGAATAACAGACAGACGTCAAAGATGAATTAAGAACTCTTTATTTTTTATTGCCAACATTGAAAACATGAATATGCGTTTCATAAATGTTTAATAAATTACGTTGTTTTTTCAAGTTCATTCATCTCTTAATAGTGCTCCCAAAGTCCAATTATTTTTGTTAGTAACTGTAGTCTAAAGAGAAACCTCTGAACAGTAAACTGATCACTACGGCCTCAAGATTCATTTGCATTTATTCTAGACCTCACAGACCTCACATATACAAAAACTGTGGCTTTTAACGCTGTGCTTTCGTCAAACATCATTTACATAATTTCAGGAATATACTGAGTCTATTTTGTGTATCCTTTACAAGACAAAGGGTTGTGTTGTTTGACAGTAAGTTGAAAACCAGTATTCAAATGCCCAAAAAAGAACAAAATTGTGTACAAACAGTTCAACTAGTGTAAAATATCCAATTTCAATTCAATTCAATTCACATTTATTTGTATAGCGCTTTTCAAAATACACATAATTTCAAAGCAGTTTACAGAAAGTGTATGAGTCCACATTACAATTTAGAGTGATATTGTTAAACACACTGATAACCCTTGCTGTAAAAAAGGCCAAATTCTGACAATATCATACCATTTTCCATTAAAACAGTAATATACCGTAGAAAACTAAAAATAGCCTACAGGAATATACTGTAAATTAACAGCACTCAAAATTGACACTTAGCGGCTGTTTTCACAATCACACCCTATACCCTCATTCACTATTCCCTACATTAGTTCACTGATATAGTCCACTTGACAGAGTGAATAAAAGAAGTGAGTGAATTGAGAAACTGATTGAGCCCAACTAAAACAAACACCGATCACCATAATGGTGACTTAAAATTATGTTTTTCTCCTTCAGTGATTCTGCTTGTTAACATCAGGTGTCTTCAATGTTGGCAATAAAAAATAAAGAGTTCTTAATTCATCTTTGACGTCTGTCTGTTATTCAGATTTTTTTTTTTTTCAATTCTAATTTGTTACATTTAATTAATAATATTGCTTGTAATCTGTCACCACAATTTTACTGAAGTAATAACTATCAATTATGCATAATTACATGCAATTAATTCTAAACAAACCCCTATTCCTAACTCTAACCTTATAGTAAGTACATGTAGTTAATTATTATTTATTATTTAATTATTATTATTACTCAGTACTTAAATATATAATTACACTGTAACAAGGACACCTTTAAGTAAAGTGTAACCTATATCTGTAGAATAAGGGGATGAGAGTGTGTCGTGGAAACTCACATCTGCTCCCACGGGTCGTGTGCACGTACTGTTGTTGGTGTTGTAATGAGTTTTGAGTTCTCATTGACTTTGATGTATGACTGTTATGGCCCAATATACTTCAAGCGAAATCATAAAACGAACTGGTGTGATGTAATTTCAAACAAAATCAGGCCAAAACGAAGTTCGGAGTTTGTTTAAGGACTTCGAAACAGCTTGTAAACACCTCTGAACTACCATTGGCACATGGCGATGATGTAATAGGTGGGTGTGGCTCTGAGGCTCCGCCTTCTTTGACGTAGAAATCTTCTCCTTTTCATTTCTCCTGTTCAGTCCAAAACATGAACACACTGGAGAGCTGCTTTACAGTAGAAACTGAACGTGTAATTCTAATTGACAGAGACACAGACACTGTTTTGTTATGTTTAATTCTGTAAAGCTGCTTGCTTTCAAGCAATCTATTGTATAAAGTGGTATATAAATGAAGTGGTTACTTGACTGGCATGCTGAATGGCAGAGTTTGTGCAAAGATATTCAAATCGCAATGATCAGATGCTATCTTAATTTTTTGTTGAGTTTATTTTGTCACTGAGAGGAAAGCGCTCAGCACATATTTACGTATTCACCTAATCACCTCTTTCAGTGTCGGGATGTTCACTAACAGTAAACCACTGGTTGAGTATTTCAAACTTCTTTTTACCTCTAAGCAAAGATTGAAAAAGAACTTTGCCATGAGTTGAGTCTGACTGATGGCTGACAGTAGCCTGATCTCCACACACAGTCCAGTCTGATGTTATTTCTGTTGGTCGGTGTCAAGCTCATTAGCTGATGTTTTATTTCAGGTGTGTGTGTGTGTGTGTGTCACCTCTGTAGCGCCTGCAGTCTGCAGCGAGGCCAAGGGCTTGTACCGCTGCATGGCATGCTGGGAAATTACTGAGGCTCATTAACAGCATCTCTGAGCTGCCCAACGGAACATTGATGAATGGACACGCTTTAAGTTGTTAAGCTGTTGGTGTATTTGTGTCAGTGTGTGTTTGTCCACTAAAAGATTGTTTCACACAGCTAACAGACTACCAACATTTACTAACAGACAGAAGACAGCTAGAGGAAAATCCTTCACAGTCACAGTCGCTTACCTGTTCACTTGACTTTGAAGGAGCTCTTGTTTCATCTCACCTCATCACATCTCTTCTTGTCTAATCTAATCGCCTTTCATCTCATTTAGTTTAGTCTTGTCTCATCTCATCTCATGCAACCATATCATGTCTCATCACATCTCCTCTACTCTTGTTTCATCTCATCTCCTCATCTCATCCCCTCATCTCATCCCCTTTCGTCTTGTCTCGCCTCATCTCATCTCATCTCATCTCATCTCATCTCATTCCATCTCATCTCATCCCCTCTCGTCTCATCTCATCTCATCTCATCTCATCTCATCTCCTCTCATCTCATCTCACCCCCTCTCATCTCATCTCATCTCATCTCATCTCATCTCATCTCATCTCATCTCATCTCACCCCCTCTCATCTCATCTCACCCCCTCTCATCTCATCTCATCTCATCTCATCTCATCTCATCTCATCTCATCTCATCCCCTCTCATCTCATCTCACCCCCTCTCATCTCATCTCATCTCCTCTCATCTCATCTCATCTCACCCCCTCTCATCTCATCTCATCTCCTCTCATCTCATCTCACCCCCTCTCATCTCATCTCATCTCATCCCCTCTCATCTCATCTCACCCCCTCTCATCTCATCTCATCTCCTCTCATCTCATCTCTCCCCCTCTCATCTCATCTCATCTCCTCTCACCCCCTCTCATCTCATCTCATCTCCTCTCATCTCATCTCACCCCCTCTCATCTCATCTCATCTCATCCCCTCTCATCTCATCTCACCCCCTCTCATCTCATCTCATCTCCTCTCATCTCATCTCTCCCCCTCTCATCTCATCTCATCTCCTCTCATCTCATCTCATCTCATCTCATCTCATCTCATCTCCTCTCATCTCATCTCATCTCATCTCATCTCATCCCCTCTCATCTCATCTCACCCCCTCTCATCTCATCTCATCTCCTCTCATCTCATCTCTCCCCCTCTCATCTCATCTCATCTCATCTCATCTCATCTCATCTCATCTCATCTCATCTCATCCCCTCTCATCTCATCTCACCCCCTCTCATCTCCTCTCATCTCATCTCATCTCATCTCATCTCCTCTCATCTCATCGCATCTCTCCTCTTCTGTCTGTGCAGTATGTAGTAATCAAAACCTTTAACTGTACATATAATGTGACCCCAAACATATAAACAAACCTCTCCTCTGCACATGCATACACATGCAGAACATGTATTTATGGTGAATGCCAAACAGAAAGGGGGGAGAGGAAGAGACTAGAAAGAGCTGAGAGGGAGAGCAAGATGTGCTGAGGGGGAGAGAATGAATGAGTGGGCGGACAAGATGGAGGAAGAGTAGGGCGGGGGAAAGGAAATGAACAGAGGGAGAGATAGACAGACAGAGAGAGAACAAACGAGAGCAGAGAGACCTGGAGAGGAAGAGAAGAGCCGTACTGGCCGTGACAGATGCATCTGTGCTCGACTGCAGATCCAACACCAATCACAATCTGGCTGACACAGCTAACATACGGCTGGAGAACCTTCACCAGTGCTAAACTTCAGTGGACCGTCATTATAGGATTATTACACCCTAAAATACAACACTGGTGTTTACAGACACAACTGAATATCCAACATCCAACTCTGATTTGTTTTGTTTAGGGACCCCTTCAGGCATAGAGCTCAACCATCGGATTCTGGAAGTCAAAATTGTAATAATTTTCTCCACAGAGAAATAGATTCTAGCAGTGATGCATGAACCTTTCAAAACCGATTTACCATGAGCTCTTGGACTGTGATGTGATGATATATGCTGCTCAAGACATAAATCAATCTGTTTTTTTTTTATGCAAATTACTCAATTTTCCATAATCCTTATGCAAAATCTGCTCAGTATTAACTCCCATGATGCATTGTGAATGATGTCTCCTTACAATCTGATATATGTGTATATATTTGAATATTTTGCACTGAATGTCAATGGTGTTTATATACTTTAAATTGTAGAATTATTCCAGGTGATTTCATTCGCAATGCTTCCTGGAATTGTATCTGATTCCCTCAAGAAAAGACTTTTCACTATTTTCAAATCAAATTTTATGTTGTGGTTGGTTTAGTTCATGGAACTTTTTAATGTTCCATGTTCCCACTTTTACACTCTATTGGTTAATTTCAGATAAGAATTCTAATCTTGTCATCACTGAGGATTTAAAAAGGATGTTTCATTTATCATAATATCCCTCTCCACAGATATTCATTAATGAACCCCTGATATCTTCAGCACTGATATCCTGAAAGCCCCTGGGAGCAAAGCTTCTCACGCATACTTCTCCAACATAATTTCATCTGATTATGGCATGTTATGATCTAATGCGCCCTGTTGACCAACATGGCCTTTTTTCATAATTGTGCATTATTGTGAAAATAATGCATTATGTAAATGAGTCAGCCTGCCAAATATTACAGGCCTGATCCATGCACAGTGTTGTAATTTGATTCTGTTTATCATCATTGGCCTCGAGTCACATCTTAAGGGATCTGTGTTTTTCTTGCCAAAGCTCGACTACAGCCGGTTGTAAAGAACCATCTGTAATTCGAATCAGTTCATTACAGTCAGATATGATTTAGACTGACACATGATACTTTTTGGGCAATGTGCATTTTTTTCTTTGCTTTCTTGGTCCGACAACACTTAGGCTATGTTTAGAATAGCATTCTACTATACTATGCACATTTTATCTATATTGCATTGTATGCTTCAATACAACCAGAGCACAAGGCATGAAATACTATATCCCACAATGCAGTGCACTGTACTTGACCTTTCTTTCCAATCAACTGCAATTTTTAATCTCATTCGAGACTTAATTGGATTGCCAAAAGGTAAAGGGTAAAACATACAGTAGGCACACAAAATTGTATTAAAATAAAAACAAATAACCCATTTCCAAGACAGCTCCCCACCTTTTAGCTAAATTAAACTGTCACAAAAAAAGTAATGCGGAAATATTGCCACTGTTTATCATGCATACGGTAACATAATATTCTTACAAATAGTTTGCAGTATAGTACTGTGCTGTATTTAATAATCAGGACCATTAATAGTACATATAATGTGATCCCATACATGTTTACAAACTTGATTCCTCTGACTCACATGGTGCTGTTTCAGGGAAAAACAGGGAATCAGGGAATATTTGGTCTCAGATGATTATGAAATGGCATTAAACTCCAGGAGCTCCACAAGACGCCAGTGGCTTGGAACTGTTTGTTCCTTTTCAGGTGTAAATGAGCAACCTTTATTCTTTGAAAAGAATCTTTCTTTCTTTCATCAGTTCTTTTTTTTTTCTCCGCCTGCAGTGTGTGTGTGTGTGTGTGTGTGTGTGTGTTTGATCTGAGGTTCAGACTGAAGCCTGTGGGTGGTATTGCACATTTGTGAGCTTTGGCCCAGCTTGGCTGCTGATACGGGTGGTAATGACATCCACAGCATTACAAATTAATCCGATCAGTGGGACAGAAATCATTTTGGAGTACTGTACATTTCAGTAGACATGTTGTGGACATTTTAAAGCATCCATGTTAATGCATTTTGTAGTTCAATGCAATGTACTGCTTCACTGTTTCATAAAGGTCAAGTGTCATTTGTTGTCATTTGTCATGTGTTGAGACACTAAGGGTGATTTCACACTGGCATTTTCGTTAAAAACAGGGCATGGTTCTCATGAAAAATTGTTAATGTGAAAGCAGTTATGCGGACCTAGGTGTGCACAAGGGTACCAAACCCGAGACTACCTGTAGGAGGTGATCTGAGTTTGGTTACACTGGAACTGTGGCGTGATCCGTGTGAATGTGAAAGCGACTCAGACTCAAGTGCGCACTTGTTCGGGAAGTAACACCACGGACCATTGTCTGAATGTCTGATGCATATGGCACACAAAACGGGAAACACTTCAGGAGTTTCGAAGCGGTCATCTGATTCTCCAGGATTTCTGGGAGACGTGTGTGTCGCGTTCTTTAACGATACGCCTGTAAACAAAGCCGTCATGATGCCAAACCCCCTCATGGAAAAAGAAAGCAGTAGTGTTTACAACTGTGATGATGAGCGCTTACCAGGATCAACTAAACACTGGATTTTCTAAAGAATGTGATGTTTGCAGCGCCATTGCTGCAGTAAACTTGTACAACATTCTTGAATGAATAATTTTGTAGATGCACGCCACTCTGTTATTGTAGGGACTTTACATTTTTCTTGCCCCTAAATATGACCAAACGAACTGTGATTGGTTGCGTTACATGTCAGTCGAACGTCCTCTCGGGCGGCCTTGGCCAATGAGAGGTGCGATGGAGTCCAGACCTTCTGCCGTCAGTCTAAAAGTCTGACTACACAAAACGACCTATGCATTAGCCGATGATGATGTCATAACTTCAACAAAACACATTGATGAATTTGTATCACATTGATACGAGTGAGAGTGAGCATGCAGTGTAATCACGCATGGAAATGACAAATGCTAAGTGAACCAGGACTAAATGTAGAATTTTTTGGTCCGGACCAAAAGAACCAAGAGAACCGAACTACAAGTGTGAACACTTTCTAAGAGACATCTAAGTCATTGGTAATTTGACTTTCCCGAACTAAACAACTAATTCTAATATTCTGAATATGAGAAAGGCTATGTTAAAATGATGATGGCTGCAGAAAGGAAAGTCTTTCCTCAACATCTACTAATCCCAGTTAAGCTGTCAAGGTCGATTAAGCAGCTTTTGTGATTGCAGGTTTGCTGTTGAGCATAAAACTACGAAATCAGCATTTGCAAAATTCATGAAGCATCATTTCAGAGGGCCTGCAAGTGAAGTCCAACACCTCACTGCTCGACATCTGCTCGAACGGCTGCATGTCAGGTCTGGACTCTGGAGCTCCTTTTAAACACAGTAAATCAAGATGATGCACAAAAATTCAATTCTCACCTCTGCCTTGCAGTGTGTCTGGCATCAGATTGTGTCGAGTGCAGAACTGAGTTTTTCCCAGGAGTTAAATGAATCTTGTGAGTTTGTTAGAATAGCAGTGCCATTAACTATAAATCTGTTCATTTCTTCTTTCTGTCCTGAACTTCAGAATCACGATGCTGGTTTTATTGTATATAAAATGATATATTGCATTCACACAGACTTGTGCGCTCACAGCTAGAGAAGTGTGTGTGTGTGTGTGTGTGTGTGTGTGTGTGTGTGTGTGTGTGTGTGTGTGTGTGTGTGTGTGTGTGTGTGTGTGTGTGTGTGTGTGTGTGTGTGTGTGTGTGTGTGTGTGTGTGTGTGTGTGTGTGTGTGTGTGTGTGTGTGTGTGTGTGTGTGTGTGTGTGTGTGTGTGTGTGTGTGAGATTTGAAATTGCCCCCAGAAGAACATCAAAGCCTGACAAAACAACGCCACAAGGAAAAAGATTCGTAAAAAGCAACATCTGACTTATATTTCATGCCCAGGTTTATAAAGTGCTTTGTTAAGAACAAATCCTAGGATACACTAAACAACAAGTTGTCACAATGGGATTTTTTTTTCCTCAGTAACTAGGTTATAAGGTTTTGAGTTAAAGTCAAATTAATGCTTATTAAAATGCAAATATTTGTTTTCTAGCTGTTGTTTATGTAGGTGTCAGCATTTTTTTTAAACAAATAAAACACACACACACACACACGTATATATAGATAGATAGATAGATAGATAGATAGATAGATAGATAGATAGATAGATAGATAGATAGATAGATAGATAGATAGATAGATAGATAGATAGATAGATAGATAGATATCAGGATTTGATTCAATAATTATAGCTGTTTTCTTTCTGTCTTTAATTTAAAAAAAAAATAATTGTAATACATTTTTAATATTACATTTACATTTAATATTATTTTTTTTAATTATTATTTTATATTTATTTGTTTCATGGTTTGCATATTTCAAAACAACATACGTATGGTGGAAATATTAAATCTTGGTTGAGATTGTATGGTATATTTTATTTGTATGCGTATATTTTTAAAGTAATCATCTTTTATTCCATCATTTATTCTCATTATTCATCATTTTCTTTCTTTTTTCAGTTTTCCCCGCTCTGCGTATCTACAGTCGTTTCCTCTCTCATGTTGCTGGCAGGTTCCTCATACAGAATCCCATTCATTCACATTAAACATCAAATATTAAAACCTCTATTAATATGAGATGAAATCGAGGATCTGTGTTCTCTTTAATCAGTTCACTGACACAATAATTACTCATCTGTTTCATCTGTGGGGTGGCTGTGAAGATTTAGTGTTGAATTGTACAGTATAATGACTTCAACCTTTGCATTAATCCTGTTAATGAGCATTAATTAAGTATCCTAAATATAGCAGGACCCTGACACTTGTAGTTGTGATAGAAGGGCACACGAAGATCGTCGCTATGAATTCTGGGGCAGCTCGTCTGTTTGATGTTCTTTTACAGTGTCTGTGTTGTACGTTCACAGTGTCCTCTCTCTCTTTTAATAACAATAATCTATGTTTAGCATATGCAAATGTTATTCAATTTTCCTGGTGATTACAGCCCTGCATGTTAATGTGAATCCCTTGGCTTTTCTCACCACTGTTGCGCAATGTTTCCGGTCTCAGAAATTATATACAAGCACAAAGTGAATATAAAAACAGCGACATAATGTTCCTTTGATCCTGGTCTACCAGCAGTTTAGGAAAATCAGCTTAATTACTTGATGTCAAAAAAGTGGAACTCAACATGAATTAATCAAAATTGTTGCCTGAAACACTCACTCTCTGTCATCAGACATGCAGTCTTCTGTCATTATGTGCTCCTCTAGTAATACTTTACATTAAAGCTACACTGTGTAATTTTTAAGTTGATTCTTAGCAAAAAAAACACTTTGTTCTTTCAAAATGATATGTGCTCATTAAAGTGTAATTACTTCTACCAACTAATCAAGTATTCTCGTAAGCGTATCTGCCATTTAGAATACACACGAGCGGTTCGCTCGAATGGCGGCATCCATGTTGCGCCTCCATCTTGAAAATACATTAGCCAAAGAGGGACATACCTGGAAATTCAAGCTTCGCCTTTCACGTTTTTACACTCAGTGGCACCGTGACGAATGCGAGGGGGAGATTACTCGCGACTGCCGGCAGATTTGAAATAATACGGCCACCGTAGGAGTTAAAACGCCCTCGGAATGAGAGGGGCTAGAAAGTAATATTCAGTTGGTAGTCTTAAACAATTTCACCGCTAGATGGGAGAAAATCCTACACAGTGTAGCTTTAAGGTTACATAAGTTAATGTTAGTTAACATTAACTTATTGTTGTGGTTTCCTTGTTGTTGTTTTGTTGCTTTTACACTATGATTCTTTGTACTATTGTGAAATGAGTTTTTTATTGTATTAATTTGGGGTGTGGGCGCTTATAAGCTCTTTTGCTTCGGCCCACTCCTTTTGAGCAGAATGTTTACTGCTCAAATAAACTAATAAACTAAACTAAACTAAACTAAACTAACTTATAGTACAATGAGTAATACATTTGTTAGAGGCTGTATTAATCTTTGTTTACGATAGTTAATAAAAATACAATTGTTCATTGTTTGTTCATGTTAGTTCAGGTCTAATAAAATTAACAAGATACAACTTTTGATTTTAATAACAATGTAGGGAATGTTGCTATTAACATTCAGATTAATAAATGCTGATGTATTGTCCATGGTTAGTTTATGTTAACTAATATAGTTGACAAATGTTAACAAATAACCTTATGATAAAGTGTTACTGTTCCTCTGCATCAGATGTTCTTGAAGGATCAGATGCTCTAATATTTTAGCCACTCTTCCATCATCAGATGTTCAAGCATCAGACGTTCTTCCATCATCAGACATTTTTCTGTCATCAGATGCACTTCCATCATCAGACGTTCTTCCACCATCAGACTCTTATCCGTCATTAGACACTCTTCCTTCATCAGACACTCTTCCTTCATCAGACACTCTTCCGTCATCAGACACTCTTCCTTCATCAGACACTCTTGCTTCATCAGACACTCTTCCGTCATCAGACACTCTTCCTTCATCAGGCACTCTTCCTTCATCAGACACTCTTCCTTCATCAGGCACTCTTCCGTCATCAGACACTCTTCCTTCATCAGACACTCTTCCTTCATCAGGCACTCTTCCTTCATCAGACACTCTTCCGTCATCAGGCACTCTTCCTTCATCAGGCACTCTTCCTTCATCAGACACTCTTCCTTCATCAGACACTCTTCCTTCGTCAGACTCTCTTCCGTCATCAGACATTCTTCCTTCATCAGACACTCTCCGTCATCAGACACTCTTCCTTCATCAGACACTCTTCCGTCATCAGACACTCTTCCTTCATCAGACACTCTTCCTTCATCAGACACTCTTCCGTCATCAGACACTCTTCCTTCATCAGACATTCTTCCTTCATCAGACACTCTTCCTTCGTCAGACTCTCTTCCGTCATCAGACATTCTTCCTTCATCAGACACTCTCCGTCATCAGACACTCTTCCTTCATCAGACACTCTTCCGTCATCAGACACTCTTCCTTCATCAGACACTCTTCCGTCATCAGACACTCTTCCTTCATCAGACACTCTTCCTTCATAAGACACTCTTCCGTCATCAGACTCTCTTCCGTCATCAGACATTCTTCCTTCATCAGACACTCTCCGTCATCAGACACTCTTCCTTCATCAGACACTCTTCCGTCATCAGACACTCTTCCTTCATCAGAAACTCTTCCGTCATCAGACACTCTTCCTTCATCAGACATTCTTCCTTCATCAGACACTCTTCCTTCGTCAGACTCTCTTCCGTCATCAGACATTCTTCCTTCATCAGACACTCTCCGTCATCAGACACTCTTCCTTCATCAGACACTCTTCCTTCATCAGACACTCTTCCTTCATCAGACACTCTTCCGTCATCAGACACTCTTCCTTCATCAGACACTCTTCCGTCATCAGACACTCTTCCTTCATCAGACATTCTTCCTTCATCAGACACTCTTCCTTCGTCAGACTCTCTTCCGTCATCAGACATTCTTCCTTCATCAGACACTCTCCGTCATCAGACACTCTTCCTTCATCAGACACTCTTCCGTCATCAGACACTCTTCCTTCATCAGGCACTCTTCCGTCATCAGACATTCTTCCTTCATCAGACACTCTCCGTCTTCAGACACTCTTCCTTCATCAGACACTCTTCCTTCATCAGACACTCTTCCTTCATAAGACACTCTCCCGTCATCAGACACTCTTCCTTCATCAGACATTCTTCCTTCATCAGACACTCTCCGTCATCAGACACTCTTCCTTCATCAGACACTCTTCCGTCATCAGACACTTTTCCTTCATCAGACACTCTTCCTTCATCAGACACTCTTCCGTCATCAGACACTCTTCCTTCATCAGACACTCTTCCGTCATCAGACACTCTTCCATCATCAGACACTCTTCCTTCATAAGACACTCTTCCGTCATCAGACACTCTTCCTTCATCAGACACTCTTCCTTCATAAGACACTCTTCCGTCATCAGACATTCTTCCGTCATCAGACACTTTTCCGTCATCAGACACTCTTCCTTCATCAGACACTCTTCCGTCATCAGACATTCTTCCGTCATCAGACACTTTTCCGTCATCAGACACTCTTCCTTCATAATACACTCTTCTCTCATCAGACACTCTCCATCATCAAACACTCTTCCGTAATCAGACACTCTTCCATCATCAGACACTCTTCAGTCATCAGACACTCTCCGTCATCAGACACTCTTCCTTCATCAGACACTCTTCTGTCATCAGACACTCTTCTGTCATCAGACACTTCAGTCATTAGGCACTCTTCTAGGATCAGATGCTCCTGTTATCAGACACTCTTTCGTCATCAGACACTCTTCCGTCATCAGACACTCTTCCATCATCAGACACTCTTCGTCATCAGACACTCTTCCATCATCAGACACTCTTCCTTCATCAGACACTCTGCAGTCATCAGACACTCTCCGTCATCAGACACTCTTCCTTCATCAGACACTCTTCTATCATCAGACACTTCAGTCATTAGGCACTCTTCTAGGATCATATGCTCCTGTTATCAGACACTCTTCCATCATCAGACACTCTTCTGTCATCAGACACTCTTCCTTCATCAGACACTCTTCCTTCATCAGGCACTCTTCCTTCATCAGACACTCTTCCGTCATCAGGCACTCTTCCTTCATCAGACACTCTTCCGTCATCAGACACTCTTCCTTCATCAGACACTCTTCCTTCATCAGACACTCTTCCATCATCAGACACTCTTCCCTCATCAGACAGTCTTCCGTCATCAGACAGTCTTCCTTCATCAGACAGTCTTCATTCATCAGACACTCTTCCTTCATCAGACAGTCTTCCTTCATCAGACACTCTTCCGTCATCAGACAGTCTTCCTTCATCAGACAGTCTTCCTTCGTCAGACTCTCTTCCTTCATCAGACACTCTTCCTTCATCAGACACTCTTCCATCATCAGACACTCTTCCCTCATCAGACAGTCTTCCGTCATCAGACAGTCTTCCTTCGTCAGACTCTCTTCCTTCATCAGACACTCTTCCTTCATCAGACACTCTTCCATCATCAGACACTCTTCCCTCATCAGACAGTCTTCCGTCATCAGACAGTCTTCCGTCATCAGACAGTCTTCCTTCATCAGACACTCTTCCGTCATCAGACAGTCTTCCTTCATCAGATACTCTTCCTTCATCAGACACTCTTCCTTCATCAGACACTCTTCCATCATCAGACACTCTTCCCTCATCAGACAGTCTTCCGTCATCAGACAGTCTTCCTTCATCAGACAGTCTTCCTTCATCAGACACTCTTCCTTCATCAGACACTCTTCCATCATCAGACACTCCTCCCTCATCAGACACTCTTCCGTCAACAGACACTCTTCCGTCATCAGACACTCTTCCTTCATCAGACACTCTTCCTTCATCAGACAGTCTTCCTTCATCAGACACTCTTCCGTCATCAGACAGTCTTCCTTCATCAGACAGTCTTCCTTCATCAGACAGTCTTCCGTCATCAGACACTCTTCTGTCATCAGACACTCTTCCTTCATCAGACACTCTTCCGTCATCAGACACTCTTCCATCATCAGACACTCTTCCCTCATCAGACAGTCTTCTGTCATCAGACACTCTTCCTTCATCAGACAGTCTTCCTTCATCAGACACTCTTCCTTCATCAGACACTCTTCCGTCATCAGACAGTCTTCCTTCATCAGACACTCTTCCTTCATCAGACACTCTTCCTTCTTCAGACAGTTTTCCGTCATCAGACACTCTTCCTTCATCAGACACTCTTCCTTCATCAGACATTCTTCCTTCATCAGACACACTTCATCAGACACTCTTCCTTCATAAGACACTCTTCCTTCATAAGACACTTTTCTCTCATAAGACACTCTTCCGTCATCAGACACTCTTCCGTCATCAGACACTCTTCCTTCATCAGACAGTCTTCCTTCATCAGACACTCGTCCGTCATCAGACACTCTTCCTTCATCAGACACTCTTCCTTCATCAGACACTCTTCCTTCGTCAGACACTCTTCCGTCATCAGACACTCTTCCTTCATCAGACACTCTTCCATCATCAGACACTCTTCCTTCATCAGACACTTTTCCTTCATCAGACACTCTTACGTCATCAGACACTCTTCCTTCATCAGACACTCTTCCTTCGTCAGACACTCTTCCGTCATCAGACACTCTTCCTTCATCAGACACTCTTCCATCATCAGACACTCTTCCTTCATCAGACACTTTTCCTTCATCAGACACTCTTACGTCATCAGACACTCTTCCGTCATCAGACACTCTTCCTTCATCAGACACTCTTCTGTCATCAGACACTTCATGTCATCATTTTTCCCAGAAGCCTCAGCAGAATCAGAGGAAACCGCTTCTCATTTAAATGACCTGAAATCAAGCCAGGACATGCTCACATGAGACATTAGCTGCATGTTCTTGTTTTGTAAACACTGCAGAAGCTGCCAAAGGAAATGATTGAATATATAAACAGTCCAGTGAAGGGACAAATAACTGTGGGGTGTCTCAATGTGCACAGGCTCAAAGGGCAGTCACGCATATTTTAAGTGTGCAAAATTATTTCAGACCCTGCAATATTGGCAGCAGGATATGCTGTAATGCTCCATGGCTTCTGTTTTGCAAATATAATAAATTTACAATGTTAAATATCTAATTTAGTCCACTTTTCAGTGACACTGCCATCCACATTTTAACATTATATTAGACTTTAAATTATGATGTTAAATCCACTATTGTTTTATTTAGAATTGTTCTATAATAAATACAGTATTTAATGCAATTGCATCCGAAGTAACTAATTAATTACAGAAAAATTAAGAGTGATCCCTTACTTTTCTTTTTCAAAGGAAATAAAATTAAATTACTGTAATTGCTCACTTAGTAATGCGTTACAACCAACACTTGATGCAGATGGCAACTGCGATTTCGTTCGAAATCCGTGTGTTTTGGTTCAACGCACCAAAGTTTGAATGCCTTGTTTCGGTGAGCTTTCTCACAACACGTCCCATTACAATCATGGCCTTTTGGATGTTCACATTCAACCACATGAGCGACTACTCTACAATAGCAATCCGGTCTAACGCGTTTTTGATTACCTCTGGAAGTGGTCAAAGATTAACAAGCTCAAAACATTTCAGACCCCGTTTACACCTGTATTTAGCGTTGTCCACTTGTGATCGAATCGATGAAAATGCATCTTAGATGACCCTAAGAAGTAAAATGAAATGCATTAAAAATATCCCATCATATCCCATTTCTCCCATCACAGCTTCCAAGGTGCTGCTTAAGTATTGTTTTTCTGTACTTGAAAGGTTAAATTGAGTTACAAGTCGAGATTCAGCAATGTAAAATGTCACGGTGCATTTTAAAAGCACACAGCAAATGTATACTGACATGCTCAGTGATGCACGCCGGGCCTGTAGCTTTCATTTGAACAGCGGCCCTGATATCTGAGAGTAGGAATGAGATTTCATCTGGATAAGTTGCATCTCTTCCGAATGCGTATTATGTCAACATGTGTAACGTAAGTATTGTTGATTATAATTTCAGAACAGTTCAGAATAGTTGCATATTTTAAATCCGTGCTGTTTTAAGATGATTTTTTTATTTCTCTATATTTTCTGTGGCAGTTGACAACATGTAACAGAATCTGTTGATATGTATTCTTGTGTCTTTAATATATATGAATGGATAATGCTGCTTTTCAACATCACACAGCAACATTTAATGTGTAGGTAATGCATTGTTTTTCTGTTTTCTTAATAATTAAATGAGCAATAATATAACAAGCACGGCTTCTCGTGGCATGGAGTACAAAATAAGCAGAAGTATAACAAGAAGATACATCAGTACATTGATCCAGTAAGATACAAAATGGAAACTAGTTAAGTAAAAGCTCTTGAAAAGAAAAATGTTTCCGGGTTGGACTTAATGAGTCTGCAGTGAGTTTAGGGGCATAAAAAGGAAAAGGCCTCAAGTTTCTCATTTCTACACCAGCAGGCACAGATTTATCAGATGGCTCAAGGTCAGCGGCTGAAATGAGGCATGGAAGAGTGTTTCCGGAAAGCATTTTGGTAGAATAAAGAATTATGTTTAGCCTCGCCATGGCTTTAAGTGCTCTATCAGTGCTAGTTTGAATAGTTGCACATAACTTGCTTATGTAAGAGTGAACTCCTCCATCTGTTTGAGAATAGCCTGAAAAGAAATGCTGCATCAGTGTGTGTGTGTGTGTAAATATCTGTGCTGTGGTCAGTGCGCACTGGCTTTGGCATGTGAGTGCACTTGCTGAAACAGCTAAATGGATGAATCACTGCGCACGTGGGGATGTTTGTATGTGTGACAGAAGAGAGAGGGAAAGAGGATGCATTATGGTGAATCTCCTGTCCAGGTCCCAAATTCAAAATTGAAAAATGGAAGAATTTATATTCTGAAGCCTGATATCTTGCTTCATGACAGTTGAGAATCTTTCAATGGAAGGCAAGCCGAGTGTTTGGGAATTCACATTTTACTATTATTTTTGCATTCTGTGATGCTACAAAAGATTCCATATAGAACTTTAAAGGGTTTTGTCAGGCGCTTCATATATAGAACCGTTTAGGGGTTCCCATCATGAGATGATTTTATAGATTTAGATTTAATTTAATAATTTGGTAACACTTTATTTCAATGGGCCACTTTAGACATTCTACTAACGCTAAGTAACTTTGGAAACTATTTAGCAATTTCTCAGTAGAGTATTAGTAGACTGTCTGCTTAATATTAGCTAACACTTGCTAATGCTCCCCATGACAGACATTCTACCTACTGTAAGTAACTTTGCAACTACATGTCAACTTAGTCACTTACTCACCCAAACCCAAACAACTAACCCTAACCTAACAGTCTAATACAGTCTACTAATACTCTAATGAGAGTTAGTTGACAAGTTACGAATGTCTATAGTGGATCATCAAAATAAAGTGTAACCAATGTAATTAATTTTCAATTTTTGTATTACATTTTATGAATAAAGCAGCTCATAACCTACTTTATCACTAGAAAAATGTAATCAGTAAAAGTAAAACATGAAAGTATTATGCAATCATTTAAAACATTTCTCTCTTTTTTGGCATAAAGAGTTTTTTTAAAATTGAGTAAAGAACCCTAGGGTTCTATATAGAACTCTATAGACTTAACCTTGAAAAAAATGTTGTGATGTAAAAATATGGTTCTAAACAATAACTGACTGAAGGGGAAGGGCTGCAGTTTTTATGTGAATTGCATCCATAAGTAAATTGCTGATGCTCCTTTAATAATCTGCAGGGTGGGCAAACTTATTTTACAAAATAAAATATCAAAAAGCTCATAAATACATGCTTTATTTTCTTTCAGCAAAATATATTTTCTTGTTTTTTCCTATTGATTTTGTGGTCAAATTTGACCCGACATGTTTCTGACAGGTTTCGTGAGATTCATCTAAATATTTGCTTCAATCAATCTAATATTTTATTAACCATTTTTTTATGTTTTTACTTTCTGCTCCATTTCTCTGTGATGTATCGCCCTCACCAGCCCTTCAGTGGGCTCTCTATTGAAACGTCCTGGTCGTGGGGGGAATATCTATGAGCCAAACTCTCACACTGCTGCCAAACACTCTCTCTCTCTCTCTCTCTCTCTCTCTCTCCTTTCAAAACACTTCATTAGCATGACAAGCATTGCAAAAACATTAAAGGAGACCTATTATGACCTTTTTCAAAGTCTTGTTTTTGGGCTCTACTAGAACAGTTTTTCATGCTTGATTGTTCAAAAAACACATTATATTCCCATATTCTCCATTGTTGCAGCTCCTCTCTTCCCAGTCTGTCAGTAACACTCTGTTTACTTCCTGTCTCTATGAAGCCCCTCCTTCTGAAAAGCACAATGTGCTCTGATTGGTCGAGTGGATCAGTGTGTTGTGATTGGTCAAGCGCTTCAATCATGTTTGGGAAATGTCCCGCCCCTTACCTTAACCTTGAGTTTCAACACTCTACTAACTAACTCAACCAGGCCCCGCCCCTTTATTCTGCGTATGAATTATTTAAATGAGGAATATTGTGACGTGTTCGTTCCCAGAAGAAACTCAAGACTACAATGGAGGCGTTTCAGGGAGTTCAGAAACAGTGACACTGGAGAATAACTTGTGTCTTTGTGCTTTGGAAATTTGCAGAGCTTTGTCATGCTCAAACAGAAACATTACAGACTAAAAAAAGATGAACATGGGGAAAAAAGCATGATAGGTCCTCTTTAACATACATCATGTACACTCTTAAAAATAAAGGTTCCAAAAGGTGGCTTTCGCAGTGATACCATAGAAGAACCATTTTTGGTTCCCCTTTCTAAAAAGAACATTTTTCTCCTTATGGTGAGGAACTTTTTAATAATCAGAACTTTTTCCGCTATAAATAACGTTCTGTGCAATGGAATGTTAAACGTTCCAAAGATGCCAATAAAGAACATTTATTTTTAAGAGTGCACAAACAATAAAGACATCAGTTTTTATTGTTTGCTAAGGCAAGCATCATTATTACAGCTGCTCATACTTTGGGACAGATGGTTTGTTTTAATGTGTCTTTTTACGTCTCATACCCAGAGTTTGAATTAGTTTGATATCAAATTAATTGCATTCAGTTTTTCTGTTTTTCTCTCTGATTCCATCATCTCATAAGCAGCGAGCATGACCTCCTCACAGTCTCCTGTGATATCCAAAGCAGCTGTTTTGTACCTCCTTTAATATGCCGTTTTGAAAGAAACATGAGTTCAGTGCCGGTTCTGTCCCTGAGGTGGTTTTGCAGCAGAAACAAAGACAGTTTCTGCATCCAGGTTATTTTAGCTCGTGCTGTATTATGACTCAGTGCTGCTATATTGGGGGGTTTAGCTCTCCGCAGATGACTAGCCGGCAGTCATACGAACACTGTTACGTCAAGAGAGAGAGAGAGATGCTGTGTTAATGAGGGGAAATGAGGGGGCAACCCACTATCCTCCATGCAACCCATCACTGCGTGAAACACGAGCACAATGCGGCTCTGTCTCGCTGTTTAGTATTCTGACTGAGAGAAGGGAGAGCAGTTCAAACTTTGTTTTGGACACAGAGCTACTCTGTGATGGAATAAGGCCATTTAGAAAGAGACAATAGAAAGAAAAACAAGGGTGAGTGAGTATGGACAATGTGCTCTGGATTTAGAAAAATCTGAATATCTGTAAAATTATATTTAAAGAGAGAGAGAGAGAGAGAGAGAGAGAGAGAGAGAGAGAGAGAGAGAGAGAGAGAGAGAGAGAGTTCACTGTTGTGTTATAAATCAGTGTGTGTGTGTGTGTGTGTGTGTGTGTGTGTGTGTGTGTGTGTGTGTGTGTGTGTGTGTGTGTGTGTGTGTGTGTGTGTGTGTGTGTGTGTGTGTGTGTGTGTGTGTGTGTGTGTGTTGAAAGACAAAATCACTAATGAAATCTCTAATGTCTAAAATGTTTCTCCTAGACAACAATTAGATTACATATGGGAGTGTTCTGCTTCTCGGATGTTTCTCCTGGGAAAAACACCCAATAATGTCACATGCGTCTCCTCTAGAGTTTAGGACGGCTCTTGAATGGTGCTCATATGTTTCACGATACCGAATCAGATTGGTCAAAGTTTGCTTTTTTATAGCTCAGGAGACTTAATGTGTTTCTCCTGAAGTTCCTTAACAGTGTCATTATTACTCACTATAACTAAAACTTTTTTTTTCTTTTCTTTTTTTTTAACTGTGATAATTAAAATAAAGTTGAAATAAAATAAAATATACATTTTAGATGGAAAACTTAAATTTACATGTAAATGAAAATTTTGCCTTGACAACTAACTGAAATAAGTTTATGCAGAATATATATATATATATATAAAAAAAAAAATATATATATATATATATATATATATATATATATATATATATATATATATATATATATATATATATATATATATATATATATTGTATATAGAATTTTATTGAAATATTAATATAAAAACACAAAATGTTACAAAATCACAAATCTTTCAAAAACTAAAACTGAAACAAAATTTAAATAAAATCTGAAAACATAAAAAGCTAATTCGATATATTCATAGATATTATATTAATATATAAATAATATTAAAATAACACTGGTACAAAAAAAAGTTAGTTTGACAAGAAATGCTTGCTTTTCATATAAAATCACAAATTAGATCTCTTCTGTTAAAAATCTTATTTCTCAATATTTCAATCAATTTAATTTGGGAATGGATACCCACATTGATTTTATATCTCTATTCTCTTCATGTTCATCAACTATCTTTTTATTAGTTTTTTCTCCTCCTAAGATATTTGAGAAGAAACATCTGAGACGAAGTTGATGCTTGCAATGAAACATAACTGAGTACTCCATTTCTAGGGCCAGATTTACTAAACAGGGCAAATTAGCGTCTGAATAAACCCTAACCAGGGCAATCCCATAAAAGTGCCGATGGGAGAGGAAAGTTCTGCTCTGGATCTACTGACGACACGCAAATTAAAGAACAGACGCAGACGGATCATTTCCATAATGACCAACACAATCTACCAAGAGCAGCGTGAATTAGCGTCTGGCTTAAGACATGCTTTTTTTGGGCGCATGTCCAAGTAAATTGACGAGCGCAAACCCTAGTAAATCACCTTGCATGATTCATTTAAATACTCTCCTCCCATAAATCTTCCGTCTGAAAGGGAAACTCTTACAAGTGCATATGTAATAAGGTCAGGTGCAAAAATAACCCTGTCCACACCTTTCCAGCGCTAATATTTCACTGCGTATCTTTAGTAAATCCTGACAGTCGTTTTTAACGGCAAAAAGAGGATTTGTGCTGACGCAAGCTGTTAGTAAATCTGGCCCAGTCTCTAAAGCTATGAAAAAGCAACATCTGAGCATTAAAAGTTTCCTTTGGTTGCGTGTGTGTGTGTGTGTGTGTGTGTGTGTTTGTGTGTGTGTGTGTGTGTGTGTGTGTGTGTGTGTGTGTGTGTGTGTGTGTGTGTGTGTGTGTGTGTGTGTGTGTGTGTGTGTGTGTGTGTGTGTGTGTGTGTGTGTGTGTGTGTTTTCTTGACTCTATGCGGAAGTACAGGAAGGTTTTTGAGCACTTTAGTTAATAAAAGCCTTGCATACACAGATGTCCCTCTCTGAGACCTGCGGAGGACATAATCCTCCGTCCTGGCAACATTTCCACTGTTATTTCATTCTTATTTGAGTTGTCCATGCCTTCTCAATATCCTGTTGCTAAGCTCTTTAAAAAAAAAATCCCATCCAGTATCATCAACAGTATGTTTTTTTTTTATGTCCTTGTAACCGTGTTTCACCTAATGAAAGCAATCATTTTCATTGCCTACGCAGTCTATTCTTCCACCAAGGTCTGTTTCTGCTGCATCTCACATATTTTTTTATAATCATCTACTTGATTCACTCCGCTATAAAAGCGAGCAGGAGCTGCTACGCACAAAGCTGCAGCCTGGAGATATTTATGTTGGATTGCGAGTGCTGTTCTTCTAAAGCTGCGTGAGATTTGTTTTTCTGATGATGACATTTACAGATGCCTTTTCGTTTGCTTTCCGTGCCATTAAAGTCTCTTTTCTTTACTCTTGTCTCCCCAGGTCCCCTGGCGGGCTGGTTCCTCTCCGTGTTCAATCACCTCCTTTATTTCTTCTCCTCCTCTGAACTCCAGAAGCCTTTTGAGGAGTGAGATCATGGCACCGTTTTCCTCTCGACGCTCTTCTATCCTCTTTCTGAGTCTCGTCCTCGTCCTTTCTTTGCCCCCGTCCTGCTCTCCCGAATCCCAGCGTGAAGAACCGTCTCTCTCGCCCTCCGTCGCTCCTTCAGAGATTCCCTCAGAGCTCTACGATAACCTGACCGATGACAGCGATGGACCCGCTCCGAAGAAACCGTGCAGCGACCCTGTCGAGTGCAGGCCTGGAATCGTCCTTCCCGTATGGATGCCGGTCAAGCCCAGTCTCGGAGAGCAGATCATGCGGGCCGTCATCTATTTCGCCTCGCTCATGTACATGTTTCTGGGAGTGTCCATCATCGCTGACAGATTCATGGCATCCATCGAGGTCATCACGTCACAGGTGAGTTGCATGAATCTTGATAATCTTGCAATAATTGCAAAATCCCAGCAACCTAGTTCCCGTCTACCATAAAGAGGAAAATTATGATTTATGATCATTTTCCAAGGTAAACAGTTCTTATGCCTCTCTTTAGGAGTTGCATTTCATGCCTCTGTTAATTGACTAATAGTAAAATAATTTAAAGACGTTTTTTTTTCCACGTTCATCTTTCTTTTAATGTTTCTGTTTGAGGATGAAAAATCCCTCCAGCTGAAGTTCTTCTCTATATCAGTGTCACTGTTTCTGAACTCCCTGAAACGCCTCCATTGTAGTCTTGAGTTTCTTGTGGGAACAAACACGTCACAATATTCCTCATTTAAATAATTCCCACCCAAGGCATGCACAGAATAAAGGGGCGGGGCCTGGTTGAGTTAGTTAGTAGTGTGTTAAAACTGGTGGTTATGGTTAGGGGCGGGACATTTCCCAAACACACTCGAAGCGCTTGACCAATCATAACACACTGATCCAGCCGACCAATCAGAGCACAGTGTGCTTTTCAGAAGGAGGGGCTTCATAGAGACAGGAACTAAACAGGCGTGCGTTTCCCGTACAACGACTTAACTCGCTGCTCCACTACCATAGTGCATCGTTGAAGAAATCAACTACTCACGAGTCACGACTGTTTCCCGAAACCATATTGTCGCAAAGTGGTCGTTCAACCACGTTGGTTTATGACGTCACGCATTTTCATCCAAAATTGAAAATTTTCTTATTATTTACTCATTCTTGTGTCATTTCAAACCCGTATGCTGCTGTTTTTTTTCACAAAAGCATTTTTTAATGCAGAGTATTAATAAGAGTTCATAGTGACCATAATTGCCCAGAATAGACAAAAAACATCATAAAGGTGTCATAAAAATAGTCTATTTTCAAGTCTTCTGAAACGGTAGCATGGCGCTAGCAACGCTAAGGTTATGGATTCGATTCTCAGGGAGTGCATGATCTAATAACTGGACACCTTGAATGCAATGTACAGTAAAGTAGTTGATTTGAAATTTGAAACAAACTGAAATTTAAGTAAGTATTCACTGAAAATGCACTCTCTATTCAAACTGGTGCATTTGGTTATGAAACTTGCAAAAACCATATAATTAGATTAATTTATAGAATAAAGTAATTGTATGTCGGCAGAAAACTTGGAATTTAGTGCATGGGTCATAAGAAGTATTTTTATTCTTATGGGGGGGGGGGGGTTTGTTCTTGTAATGTAATGTAATGTAATGTTATGTAATGTTATCATATAAAAAGTAGCAAAGTGAAGACTAATAAAAAAGTTTTCCTTTTTGTTTTATGGAAAAAACGGCATAAGTTTGGTTTGGAATGATGTGAGGGCGGGTAAACAATGACAAAATATTCATATTTGGGCCAACTTTTCTTTTAAAAGCATAGCCTTCACCTGAGCTTGACTTTAGATAGTAATTGGCGTTATTAAAATAAAAACAATCGTGACTGTTTCTCCAGCCTCTGAACATATAATTGGATGCAAATGCTTGCAGTGTGCTTGATGTTTTTTTCTTTCTTTCTGCTAAAACGCCTGACTCGTCAACACTTGTGAAGGGTAGATCGCCTACTCTTATCACCTTCACTGACTCATGCCCCATAAACCTGTCGGAAGAGGAAAATGAGCCAAAATGCTTTTATAAAGGAGGCTAGATTTCCTTCAATTCTTTAGTTTCAGTTTCTCAGCCAGAAAATAACAAATAAATCAAAATCTATAGCTTTAAATGCATAGCTGCTGAATTTTAAATAGCCAGATGTAGCAAATGTTTTTCACACAGCTAGCATCCTAAAATAATTTCATTCAAAAATCTACATAAAACTGCAATAAAATGCGATAAAACTGACTGATAAATGCTGCACCATCGCGATACAGTCACAAATATAGCCAAAACTGAAATAAAAATAAATTAAAGCTTTATAGAAATATTCAAAAACAAAAACTAATAAAAATGCTAAAAGCACATAACAAAATTACTGGAAGTTATACTAAATTTGAAAACTGTAAACATTAAAATAAAAGCTGATTCAAAACATTAATAAACACTATAGTAGTTTGCATATCTTAGCATGTATCTAGTTTTATTTTACAGTTTGTTAATATGTTTGTAGCAGATTTTAATACATTGTTAGCATGAATTAACATGTTGTTAGCATTTTTTAGTACATTGTTAACATGAATTAGCATGTTGCTAACATGTTTCAGCACATTGTTAACATGAATAAGCATGTTGCTAGCATGTTTTAGCACATTGTTAACATTAATTAGCATGTTGTTAGCATGTTTTAACACATTGTTAACATGAATTAGAATGTTGCTAGCATGTTTTAGCACATTATTAACCTGAATTAGCATGTTGTTAGCATGTTTTAACACATTGTTAACATGAATTAGCATATGTTGCTAGCATGTTGTTGCACGTTGTTAACATCAATTACCTCATTGTTAGCATGTCTTACCATGTTGATAACATGTTTTTGCACATTGCTAACATGAATAAGCATGTTACTACCATGTTTTAGCACATTGCTAACATGAATTATCATGTTGTTAGCATGTTTTAGGACATTTGCTAGCATGAATTAGCATTTTTTAACATGATTTAACATATTTTTTAACATGTTGCTAGCATTATTAGCCTGTTGCTAGCATGTTTCTAACATGATTTAACATATTGCTAACATTTTTTAACACGTTGATTACATAACACATTGAGCATGTTTCAGCATGTTGCTAACATGATTTAACATATCATCATGTTGTTAACATGTTTTAACACTTTGCTAGCATGACTACCATGTTGGTAGCATGAATTAACACGTTCCTATCAAGTTTTAGAATGTTGCTAGCATGATTAGAAAAACAATTTAGACATTCATTAAGAAACTATATAGACATTTGTTATTGTAAAAATGACAAAAACACACAACAAAATTACAAATCCTTTAATTAAAATGAATTAAAATAATAAAAATAATAATAAAAAATGTAATGAAAAAACAAAAATTAATTCAAAATATTAATAAAAACAAAATAGTGATATAACACTGATCAAATAACACCGGTACAAACATAATAGCATCAAAATGTTAATCTAAATTGGCTAACAGAGTTCTTTTGTGAGGAGTCAGTTGCTTTCTTTCTCTCCGGTGAGTTTCTCTCCTTTGCCAAATCAAAGCCAACAGCTCTGATCTACCTCATTAATCAAAGCGTCCCCTAGAAAGACCCTTGTCAAAACAACCTTGTCTGCAGGGTCATGGGAAAAGCAAGTGTGAAAACAGCACCAGAGACCACCAAAAATAGTCTGGAGATGTTAGCCAAGGAAGGTGTATTAGCCAAGGAAGAGCTAATATTTTGAAACATCTCTGAGCCTGTTTATTGTGCACATTTTGGAAAAAGCCATAACATACAATCTCAAGTGTTTTTGTTGTCTGTATGCATGAGAGTGCAGAAATCTGAATAGATGTGTTTTGGTGTTGACGACGCACAGCTGAGCAACTTAAAACATTCAATGAAAATGTTTGGTAACACTTTACTTAAAGCCTTTATGTATAATGCATTATAAACGTTTTTTAATGCATTAATTATGCCTTGTAATGCACCTTATAATGCATTGAATGATCTCATGAATAATTGTAAAAAATAATTGTAATTTGTTTTAACACATTTTTAGCATGTTTTAGCATGTTGCTAACATGATTTAGCATGTTGATAACATGTTTTAACACATTGCTAGTATGAATTAGCATGTTACTACCGTGTTTTACCACATTGCTAACATGAATTAGCATGTTTAACATGTTGCTAGCTTGAATTAGCACGTTGCTAGGATGTTTTACCATGTTGCTAGCATGTTTTAACACATTTCTACCATTTTTAGCATGTTTTAGCACTGAATCATAAAGAAATCAGCAGTCTGAGTCCTTTCTTGACTTGAGCGTCTCACACATCCAGGCACAGACTTCCTTAGATGCATCATTCTGAAGGGTAGTCATAATTCCTGTAATGCGAGTTGCAAATTAATAAAGGGAAGTGTTTCCAGCTCTGCATCGCACTGGATCAGAGGCACACACACACTCTAGAGCCTCCACTGGATCAGAGGCACACACACACACTCTAGAGCCTCCAGGTCAAACCAGGCAGAAAAACTAGACTTGAACTCTTCTATCTCAAAAGGAACAACTGAACCATGACAGTTTGACTGACTTCAGGTGCAATGAAAGTGCAAACAATAAAAACACCTTACCAGAATATGATCTCTGACAGCATAGTGGCGCATTATTGAGTTGTGGAGTGTGAGTATGATTGTTGTCTGTGCCTCAGGGTTTTTATACAGTTTGGCAGTTTTTCATCATGAAAATCTTTTTTTAATGTTTCTTGAGCAGCAAATCATCATATTAGACTGATTTCTGAAGGATCATGTGACGCTGAAGACTGGAGTAATGATGCTGAAAATTCAGCTTTGATCACAGGAATAAATGACATTTTATAATATATTAAAATAGAAAACAGTTATTTAAAATTGTACTAATATTTCACAATGTTACGGTTTGTTTTTGTATTTGTAATCAAATAAATCCAGCCTTGGTGTGCAGAAGAGACTTCTTTTAAAAACATTTAAGAATTCTTACGATCCCAAGCATTTTTGAACGGCAGTGTATATATTTATATAAAATATGTTCTGCATATTTTGATGGTTTAAATATTAAATTCATTAATTTTTCCATTTTGAAAATTTATTTTTTTCCCTCATACATGTAAAATTGAACTGCATTTCTGCACTCTGTTTGCTTCCTCAATTCAAATTCAATTACGTCCTAAGTGGTGCATGACCCTGCTGCAAGAACCTGTCAGGCTTTAAGTTAGCAATAATGACTAGCTGTCTGTATCCTGAACATGTTCCCTTCTGCTCACCTAGGAAAAAGAAGTGACCATCACCATGCCCAGCGGAGAAACGTCGGTGGCCACTGTGAGAATCTGGAACGAGACCGTGTCAAATTTGACCCTGATGGCACTTGGATCCTCCGCCCCTGAAATTCTCCTGTCAGTCATTGAGGTGGGTGAGACTTTAAAATGACAAATGTACTAGTTAGGAAGCCAATTAAAGCCAATTTTTTTTTGACAATTAACTGCTTAACTACTTATTGCATTCACAGCAGATGGCTAAACCCTCAGTAGCGTAGCCTGGGGTTTTACTATTTCATTAGCAACATTACGGCTCATAATTTAGGTGGTGATTTGTCTTTTCATTCTGTTTGCATTGAAGCACGATCCATCCATAATTTATAGATTCATGGAAATAAAATATATGTTTTGTGGATTTAGCTTTGCCTTTTGGCTGTGAGAACTTTTAGCATTTTAAAATTTACAGTCTTTCTACCTTCCTGGGAAAATTTATATAAATATTGTGACTCGTCTTGCTCGCAGAGGCACATAAAAAAAATGTGTAGAATACAAGAAACTTTCAAAAGTACTCACATTAGCCATGCATTTTGCCAGGCTGTGATGCAGGGTTATTATTGTTAACTAAAACTAAACTTTTCATTATTTGAAATAAATAATAACATTAACTAAAATAAAATATAGAAAACTTTAAATGTATTCATAATTTCATATTATTTAATATTAATATTATTATTATTATTATTTATATTTTTATTTAATATTAAATGAATTACTTCAGCTAATTGACAAAGCAACATTTCTTATTTTTGTTCAGTTTTTGTTCAAGATGATGTACTTAAATAACCAAGGGGCCGTTTACACACTGATTTAAACTAAAAGCGGAAAACTTTTTCATTTGCTTTGACTGTTCATTTACACAACAACAGCGTTTTGGGGGCCTAAAAACGCAAACTGTAGAAAATGAGTTTCAAAATGCAAGTTTTAGAAAACTATACCGTTATTGTCTCTGTGAAAATCAACAAAAATGTACATTTTTGAAAACAGTGATATCATGCGCATGCGTTACATGCTGTAGTGTTTCTTTACAACGTACAGTAACATCACCAACTACTGGCCTGGCAGCAGAATACAACATTTTTAGGCGTTTTTGAAGCTCCATGTGAATGGGAATTGTTTTGACAACGTTGTCATCTGTACGTTTTTCCATTTTTAGTACATTGCTGTTGTGTAAACCCTAAAACTTAAACTTAATTAAAACTACTGTATATATGCTGCATTCATGCCATATCGCAATTACCGTAATTTTGAGATGTCAACACGGTCAGGTGGTACAGCGTTCATGTGGTTCAAGTAGGAGCTCTCAGAAAATTCACAGCTTACAAATTGTAATTACGAGCTATACAAGGACGTGAACGCTTTTTAGAAGTTGAAATCTCGTAATTACGGTTATTACAATATGGCGTGAACGTACCTATAGACATAAAAATGACAAAAGCACAATAAAACTCTAAAACTTTAACTAAAATTAAAATGTAAACATACAAATAAAGTCTAATTCAGTATATTAACAAAATCTATAATTGTATATCAACGATACTAAAATAACACTGATGTGACGTATAGGATATTGGACCATTAAACCAGTCTGGTTTGTCTTCTCTGGTCTCCCAGCTTTTGCACACTTTTTTACACGTTATTTTTCAGCAGGGATAACTTTCTGTTTCGGTAGTATGTTTGCAAAAACAGGACAGAAAATGTGTTTGTCAGAGCATTTTGATGGGTCAAACAGCTTCTTGGCCCTTTAAGATGGAGATGGAGATGGAGATGGTTAGAGAGATGCATGCTGATCGCTGCTCTCGCTAATGAGTGTCCAGATCATGTTTATTAATGAGACGCTCCTAGTTCGTTCCTCTCCGTCCACAGCATGGAATCAAACGCTTTCTCAGATCTGTGAGACTGTGCCTGCGGGAGATGCTCACCGCTGTCTTGGCCAACATTTAGCACGTCAGTGGAGCTCCAGCTCAGCTTTATTGCCACGCATTAGCCTCTCCACGTTGTTTGTCACTCTGAATCTCTTGATCTAATGTGTTAGGACATCCGTCAGGCCTCTGTGTTTCACTCAAGGGTTTCACGTACACAGCGGGATTATTGTTGTACGACAAACGCATCTAAACAACGTAATCACAATGCATCGTTCATCTTGAAACATTGCCGTGAAGGAGATGCAGTTTGGCAGATGTTGGCGTCAGAAGTGTGAAATCTCATTGCAAGCTCAGCTGGAAAGGAGACGCTGGTTGATTTATCTGTTTGTCACAGACTCATCCCAAAGGTTCGCCGCCTGGTGTAGATATATATATATCAGTGATAGAGCCCCAGCATAGATAAACAACACCTGCGTGCTTTTTATTTCATTATTTTTTCTTGTTTTATCTTCCCCAAGGACATTCGGTTCATTATTAAGGATATTCAGTGAATGTGACATTGAATGCTACTGAATCTGAATAACACCCATTTCTCATTGATCTAATGTTGAAGAGGAAAGTGACACAATTCGTCTGTTGTTGAATTGTTTTGTCATTTAATTGAACCATTTAAACGCTGAAATGTTTGCATAGGCCGAATTCTGCGCTCCATTCAACTTGGAAAGTGTGAATTTACAACTTGGAAACTGGAACTAACTTGGAACTAATTGGAAAAGTGCATTACAATGGCATTACAAGATGAAGTTACCAGAGAACATGCTACATAATTACTACATAACAGAACATGAATTATCATGTCGTTCGTGATCGTACACCCTCATAACATTGCATAGCAATACATACTGTATCTTTCCCAATTTGGTTGATAGGAGATGTTCTTGTTGACAATGAACAGCTGCAAAGCTAAGAGTAGCCATTGTCATGTCTGATCCGTGTTTGAGATTTGTTTGAGTTGGACTTCCTGTGTTTGCTTTGTTTCTATGGTGATTCATTGTTTGATTGATTCTCTGCACCTGTTTCTCGTTTCCTTTATTGCTCTACGTTTGTATATACTGTATAGCCCTGTGTTTGTTATGTTCTTGGTCGAATCTCGAGTGGTTGTTCTGTTTGCTGTGTTTTGTATTTGAGAAGTGTTTTTTTGAGTTTGTTTTCATTAAACATCAACTGCTTGCGAATAGATCCAGCCTTTTTATTTAATTTGTGCCTCAACCCATTTCTGCATTTTATTACCTTATACATCATCTTCCAAACTTCAATCAGTTTTGTTGTTGGTTGCTAAAAACTATTGTTGGAGCCGATAGCATTGTGGCCTAAAAAAAAATTAATTAAAATTGTTTGAGTTCAATTGAAATAAAGTTTTGAATTGAAATTAAAAAAAAAAATTTAAGTAGATAAAAAAACTTTTTAAAAATGAATGAGAATTAGAAATGTTGAAATAAATAAGTTTAACTTGAAGTACTAACATTTCTCAAACTAAAACTGAAGTACAGTGCTATGCATAAGTTTAGACACCCATGCTAAAGTTGACTAAAAAGAGGAATAAAAAATCATCTTTTGGAAATTGAACTTATTGCCTTAATTTAAAAAATTAGGAAAAATCCAACCTTTAAGGACACCAATTTTCTTTGTGAATGAATAATGTATCGTAAATAAATAAATGTTCTTCCTTAAAATACAGGGTGCATAAGTTTGGACACCCCTATGTTAAATTCCCATAGAGGCAGGCAGATTTTTATTTTTAAGTATTTTTTTTATTATTATTTTTTTAGGATACTATGCATCCTGATAAAGTTCCCTTGGCCTTTGGAATTAAAATAGCCCCACATCATCACATAGCCTTCACCATACCTAGAGATTGGCATGGGGTACTTTCCATAAGATCATCTCTCAATGCAAATCAAACTAGCTTTTAGGCTAACTGAAATAAAACCATGCCAATCTCTAGGTATAGTGAAGGCTATGTGATGATGTGGGGCTATTTTAATTCCAAAGGCCAAGGGAATTTTATCAGGATGCATAGTATCCTAAAAAAATAAAATAAAAAAATACTTAAAAATAAAAATCTGCCTGCCTCTATGGGAATTTAACATAGGGGTGTCCAAACTTATGCACCCTGTATTTTAAGGAAAAACATTTATTTATTTACGATACATTATTCATTCACAAAGAAAATTGGTGTCCTTAAAGGTTGGATTTTTCCTAATTTTTTTAATTAAGGCATTAAGTTCAGTTTCCAAAAGATGATTTTTTATTCCTCTTTTTAGTCAACTTTAGTATGGGTGTCTAAACTTATGCATAGCACTGTAAATATAAATTAAATTAAAATGTAAACAAAAAAACTATAAAATAAAACTTATTAACAAAATAAAAATTACTAAAGCAAATAACAAAATTCCTATAACTTAAGCTAACTCACAAAATCTCATTGGCCCAAAAATCTGCTGCTCCACATTGCTACTGTATACATTAAAACTCAGATGTGTTCTGATTGGCTGTGATTTTGTGTGTTTCAGGTGTGTGGTCATGGTTTTGAGTCCGGTGAACTGGGTCCAGGCACCATTGTGGGCAGCGCTGCCTTTAATATGTTTGTGATCATTGGAATCTGTGTGTGGGTGATTCCTGAAGGCGAGGTGAGGAAGATTAAACATCTGAGAGTCTTCTTCATCACCGCGTTCTGGAGTATCTTCGCTTACATCTGGCTCTACCTGATCCTGGCAGTCATCTCACCTGGAGTCGTGGAGGTGTGTGTGCGCGTGCGTGCGTGTGTGTGAGTGTGTGGTCGTGGTAAACCATACGTTTACCCCACAAGGATGGCAATACCAGAAATATTTTTACCTTACAGGACTTTTTTTTGGCCCCCATGAGGAAAAGAACTTATAAATCATATTAAATTATTTTTTTTATTTTTTGAAAATGTAAAAATGCAAAAAGTTATTTTTTTTTATTAGGGTTAGGGGATAAAATATACAGTTTGTAGGGTATAAAAATCATTGCGTGTGTGTGTGTGTGTGTGTGTGTGTGTGTGTGTGTGTGTGTGTGTGTGTGTGTGTGTGTGTGTGTGTGAATCCCACAAAACTATATTAGGTCCAGGTCATGTTTCATCCCTAAAATCAGCACTTTTTTATTCAGTTTTAAAATGTACATATCAGTTTCGCTATATGCAAAGTAACATATAGTACATGCATATTTATGCATATAATACAAAAAAAAATAACACTTGATATGCAAATTATATGCAATTGCCAAAGCCTTAGAGAACATTAAAGATATTTTGCATTGCATATATTTTCATGACAATTATGATAACTTCACCGCAAATCCCTTTAGTAAATGTCTAAAAAAATCTCATTCTCATTACTGAAATGTGAAAAGTAACGATTTACACAAATGAGAATCTAATGAGGATCACCATTGAGAATATTGAGAATTACTGAAATCTCAAAAGTAACAGTCGGGAGATATTACAGATATGAGAATTTGGCAGTGAAATGTGCTGAATTGTCCTAAAAATAATACAAAGCAATGTAAAAAAAAATCTTACTGTTCATAGAAAATAACTTTATTTTATTAATAAAGAAATATAATATCTATTTTTTTCTTTTGATTTTAACTTGAAATGTGACTAAGACATTTTTTGGCAGATTTACTCGTATATATAAGTACAATATGTGTGTGACAAACACTGTGTGCTTTACTAAGTCACACGAAATGATTATAAATGTTGTTTATCTACTGGTCCTTCAGACAACAAGACCATATTGAGTCATTTGTAATGGTGAAGTGAGCAGGTACCGAGCTGTTTGTCTCTGTTTAATGTAGCTAGAAGTGCCTCTTTGCTTGTTTCATATCAGACTGTTTGTTTTTCTTTTGTTTGCTGTGGTCTTTTCTCCCCAAAGCACTAATCTGTGGTCTGTTTACTTTGTGTGTTTGCTGTATTGATGTGTATGTGTGTGTGTAGATATGGGAAGCTCTTGTCACTCTCTGCTATTTCCCCGTTTGTGTGATTCTGGCGTGGATCGCTGACCGGCGCCTCCTTTTCTACAAGTACATGTCCAAACGCTACCGTGCCGACAAAAGAACAGGTGTTGTTGTTGAGACAGAGGGGGAAATGACCCCCAAAGGTATGGAGATGATGATGGACGGCAAGTTTCCACTGAGGGGTGGAGCCATAGGGATCGGCACACAGGAACATTACCAGGATGGGACCGGCAACACAACAGGCACCATGGCAACTCTACCCAACTCCAACAGCACGACCGTTTACATGGACGGTGCCAAGGAACTGGACGAGAGCCGTAAAGAAGTGAGAAAATACACATGCACTCATTTAAACAAACATTTATGCATTGATACCCACTCACAGAACTTTCAATTTCACCTCGGTTGACATGTTTTTCAATCCGAGACACCATACTAAAAGGTTTCTCAGGGGAACACAAAAGTTTTGAGAGAAAACACAAAAGTTTTCAGAGTAAACGCCAAAGCACTGAAATATAATTGTTTTATTCCCATCTTATATTTTTTCAATAACCATGGAACCCATAACCATGGGATAGATCACCCAAAAGTGAAAATTCTGTAATTAATTACTCGCCCTCATGTCTTTCCAATCCCATAAGACTTTCATTCATCTTCAGAACACAAATGAAGATCTTTTTGATGAAATCTGAGAGGTTTCTGTCCCTCCATTGACAGCTTCGCAACTGACACTTTGACGTTTCAAAAAATTCATAAAGCGATCGTAAAACTAATCCATATGATTTGAGCGGTTTAGTCCAAAATTTTCTGAAGAGACTCGATCGCTTTATATGATGAACAGATTGAATTTAGGCTTTTATTCAAGTATAAACATTCATCAACTCACACATCAGTTGTGGTAAACTGAAGCTCAAGAGAACCAGTGAGGTTGGTTCTCGCGCATCAAGTAGGTTTGGTTGTGCTTCTGTTTATATTCGCTGATGTGTGAATAAAAGCCTAAATTAAATCTGTTCATCATATAAAGCGATCGAGTCTCTTCAGAAAATTCGGACTAAACCGCTCAATTCAAATGGATTCGTTTCACGATCTCTTTATGAACCTTTTTGAAGCGTCAAAGTGTCAGTTGCGAAACGCCAGAAAAGTAAGAAATAACTGTAAGCAACGTCCATACAGCCAAGGTGCTATATTCCATGTCTTGTGTAGTATAGTGATAGCTTAACTTGAGGAACAGGCTGAAATTTAAGTTCTTTCCCTCAGCTATACGTCTCAAATCTAATTTGCATTTGACTCACAATTTGTGAGAACCAGTTCTGTTTGGTTGGTGTCATTGACGTAAAACTTGGCAGAGTGAGTCATATGCTCACATTGAGCATTGAAAGCTACAGCTATTTTCAGGTTTGAAACAGCACAAGGGAGGGTATATTATGACAGAACTGAAATTGGACTTGCAGAACTGCCACTGACCTTTGAATGTTGCTTGGCAGGTGATCCGTATCCTGAAGGACCTGAAGCAGAAATATCCAGATAAGGAGCTGGATCAGCTGGTAGACTTGGCCAACTACTACGCCCTCCTTCATCAGCAGAAAAGTCGTGCTTTTTATCGTGTCCAGGCCACACGCATGATGATTGGGGCCGGTAATGTGCTGAAGAAACACACGGCGGATCACTCTCGCCGCACTGTTGTGGTGGGCGGCAACGAGCCTTTGGAGGAGTCCGATCTGGCCATCTGCAGCCGCATCTCCTTCGAGAGCGCGCATGTCCAGTGCATGGAGAACTGTGGCGCCATCATGATACCTGTGGTGTGTCGAGGAGGCCTGGGGGAGAGCACTTTCTACATCGACTACTGTACAGAAGATGGCACGGCCAATGCTGGATCAGATTATAAGTACTGCGAAGGGACGCTGGTGTTCAAACCTGGAGAAACCAAGAAAGACATTAAGGTGAGAAGGAGTGAAAGGAGAAAAGAAAACATTGCTTGAAAATCCAGCTGAAACTAGTAGATGGTTTTGCAAAGTTTATATCTTGTCCCAATGGATCATTTATGCTCATTATCTGGTCCTGGCTGGTCTAGATGGTTAATCCGTTGGGATGGTCTCAAGTATCCGAATATTCAGAAGTGTCACTATTGATTGATCATGAAAAGTATTTGCATGAACTTTGTGAATCTATACGTTTCTTTTTTTGTACGTTTTCTAAGAACATGTCCACAACATAACGTTTGGTCCAGCAGAAACTGGTAGATGGTTTTACATGGTTTCTCTATCTTGTCCAAACTGATTATTTATGCTCAAAATCTTGTCCAGGTTGGTCTAGCTGGTTAAGAAGTTGGGATGGTCTCAAGTATCCGAATATTCGGAAATGTCACTAATGATTGAAAAGTATTTGCATGAACTTCGTAGTACTACACAATTCTTTCTTTGTAAGTTTTCTCAGAACATGTCTACAACATAAAGTTAGGTCCAGCAGAGACCATTAGATGGTTTTATATGGTATCTACCTTGTCCAAACTGACCATTTATGGTCATAAGTTGGCCCAAGCTGGTGTAGATGATTAATCAGTTGGGATGGTCTCAAGTATCTAAATATTCAGTTTGAATATTCAGATACTTCTATCTGAACAGAATTTTAATCAATTGAACAACCTGCAAGTGGTCTTGACTAGTGATAGTCTCAAGTATCTGAGTATGTGATACCAATGATTGATCATGAAAACAGTATTTGTGTGAGTATTGCAGTACTATAAGTTACTTTCTTTTATAAGTTTTCTTTGAGCATGTTCACCACATAAAGTTTGGTCCAGCCAAGTCCTAGATCAAAAGCTTTAGTCTAGTACTGATTCTTTTTCATCCATTAACAGGAATCTTTCATGAACAGGTGAGTCTCAAGGACAATGCTTTATTCTGTACCTTAAAAGCCTCTTAATCTTTCATGTTGTACACTTCCTTTGAGACAAACATCCACTCTGCTGAGATGGACAGGGCTGTGTATCCATGGCAACAGGGCTGTAGAGTCTGTCATTGGGGAGTGACAATGACTGACATTCTCTTTGCCAAAAAGACAGAGAGGATTCAGAATGACAGATGCATTGATCCGAAAAATCAGAGCCCTGCAAATCCATGTGTGATGAATGTTAAGTCACTAAAGTACTTGTCCACGGTGCATGTTCTGAGCTGTACTGAAGTAAAATCACTTCACTGAAAGTTTATAGACATCTGTATGTCTCTTTCTAGGTGGGAATCATCGACGATGACATCTTTGAGGAAGACGAACATTTCTTTGTGCGTTTGCTGAATCTGCGTATCGGTGATGCCGAGGGTATGTTTGAGAGTGACGACACGGATCAGGGTCCCAAGGCCCGTCTGGTGGAACCGCTGATGGCTACGGTCACCATCCTGGACGACGACCATGCGGGGATCTTCACTTTTACAGACCACATGGTGCGAGTGAGCGAGAGCGTGGGCACCATGGAGGTGACGGTGGTCCGGAACTCTGGCGCCCGCGGAACCGTGATCATTCCATACCACACAGAGCCCGGATCGGCCCATGGGGGAGGGGTCGACTACGAGGACACACATGGAGAGCTGGAATTCGCCAACGACCAGACAACGTGAGTGTGCTTCTGTGAAAAGACAAAATAAATCAGATATAGCTGTGTTTGGCTGTGCATAACTAACTTCCATGATGTAAGAGTGTTCTGGGTGGTTACCAGGGCATGCCTATGTAGTTGCTAGTGGGTTCTGAGTTGTTACTAGAGAGTTGCTAGGGTGTTCTGGGTGGTGAACTGGTGATTTTAGCAGCTAATAGAAGGTTTATAGACAGTTGCTAGGGTGTTTTAGTGGTTATTATTAGGGACTTGCTTGGCAGTTTCCAGGATATTCTGAGTGGTTGCTAGTGTGTTGCTAGACAGTTGCTAGGTGTGCTGGGTGGTTACTAGAGAGTTGCTAGGGTGTTCTGAGTGGTTCATAGAGAGTTGCTCAGCAGTTGCAAAGGTGTTGCTGAATGGTTACTTACTAGAGACTTGGGTAGTTGCTAGGGTGGTCTTACTGGTTACTAGAGAGTTGTTAGGCAGTTTCCAGGATATTCTGGGTAGATTCTTAAAGTAGGCATTCTGAATGGTTACTAGTGTGTTGCTAGGCAGTTGTATATATTAGAGAGTAGTATATATTAGAGAGTTGCTAGGGTGTTCTGAGTGGTTACCAGAGTTGCTAGGCAGTTGCTATGGGATTCTGAGTAGGAAGTTTATAAGCAGTTGCTACAGTGTTCTGAGTGGTTACTAGAGAGTTGATAGACAGTTACTAGAGAGTTGATAGACAGTTACTAGAGAGTTGATAGACAGTTGCTAAAGTGTGCTGGGTGGTTACTAGAGAGTTGATAGACAGTTGCTAGGGTGTATAACTGTCTCAGTGATCCTCTTGTCTCTGGATATAGCTCTGGTTCCTCCTACAGTAAGACTTTTCTCCCGTTTTATCATCCAGCTGATGAAAATGTCTGATGACGAACTCCTCCCCTGAACAATACACATGATTTGAGACATTACAGTATATACATTTGGCGGGAAATCCCTGGAGAATGAGCTATAGTGAGCTAGCTTAGTATGCGTGAGCCAGTGCGATCAGTCAGTGGATGCAACGTTTCCGTCTGTCTGGAGTCTTTTCTGACTATGCCGGATGAACCTGACAGTGTCCTACATTATGGATGAGCACTAAACATTACGATTTTCCTGTGTGCATGTCAATGCTGGACGTAAATCCAACCCTACTCAACAATATAGCGTCCTTACAAAGAGCATTGTGGATTTCGTTTTTTTGTGCAATGAGGTTTATAATGGGAGCATGTGTGTCTGTGAATGTGATTAAATATTGACATGCAGCCTTTTGAAGTGATTTTTCCATGATTCCATGATTTTTCCATGATTTGTGTGAGCATGGTTTTGTGCCTATGTGTATTTGCATGTTGTTTATATGTGTGTGTGTGTGTGTGTGTGTGTGTGTGTGTGTGTGTGTGTGTGTGTGTGTGTGTGTGTGTGTGTGTGTGTGTGTGTGTGTTTGCGTGTGTGCGTGTGTGTTGATCATTCATCAGTTCTTTTAATGTGATTTCATGTCAGGGTGAAGCGCTGCTGTTCATGACCCCTGAGGAATGGCATTAAGTATTTATAATGGTGTGTGTGTGTCTGTGTCTGTGTGTGTGTGTGTGCGTGTGCGTGTTTGTGTGTGTGTGTTATTATGCAGTTCCAGCTTTCTGCCATTTTCCTTTTTCATCTCAGTTTTCTGTCACTTGTCGCAGTAATCGATGTGAGACTTCAAAGCCACCACCTGAATTTCTGATTACTTGTGTATATTTGTCTGTGTGTGTGTTTGTGTGTGCATGTCTGCAGTCAGACCTTTCAGGTGAGGATCATTGATGATGAAGAGTACGAGAAACATGAGAATTTCTTCATCGTTCTTGAGGAACCTCGCTGGCTGAAGAGGGGCATCTCAGGTGTGTTTTGCACTACGAGTACAAGAAAGTAGCTCTATTGGTTTTAGAGTGGTTTTGGGAATTCATTTGACATTCGGGTTCAAGTGATTTTCGATACAGTTGGCTTCGCACCAGCCCTAATGAGCTGCCTATCTAGACAGTAGTGGTTCAACGGATTACAAAACTCATGGTTCGGACCATATTACGGATTTTGAGTCACGGGTCGGATCATTTTTTGGATCTGCAAAAAAGAACAAGTACACCAATTACAAGCATATATAAAATACAATATAACAAAGTTGCAAATAAATTAAATGTAGTATTCAGGTACAGAAATTTTATAATTAGGCCTAAATGTAAAATTACACTCTAGTGTTCACTGTATAAATTAAATACAGATTAATCTTTGTTAAAGATGTGTTTTGTTGTTTGATTAAAGTTAATGATAGATAGCAGCAGGTATTTATAGGCTGCTGTCACTTTAAGACTTAATGCACGGATCCAATTCAATGATACAATTTATTTCTCAACTGTTCACGTTCACTCAAGACATAACCGACTGTGTTTACAAGAATACTTGCCAAGACAGGTATTTTGACATATTTTATGCGTATGTGTTTATTCAAGCTCAAGGAGATGCTGAATCAATTCGCCTCTTTGTGTGTGCGCGCTTCGGCATGCGAGTATTAGCAAGACGTGCAAATGATACAATGACAACACATTTTTTTGTTGTGGGTCAAAATGACCCGTGTAACGGAGGCCAGCTAGCATCCTTGTTAGCATGCCTGCCTCCCGTGCCAGACACGCCAGTTCGAATCCCACTCGAAGCATTTAATTTGGTGCTGTGACCTGGATAAGAGTGAGGTTTTGGGGAGTGTAACTGAGGCCAGCTAGTAAGAGCTGTCCAAATTTTATGTAAACCTCACTCCCCTGGCCTTAAGAGGCGCGTTAGGGACTGATGTTAGAGACTGCGTCATTGTTAGCGCCCCCACCTCCCATGCCGGAGACGCCGGTTCAAACCCTGCTCGGAGCGGGTCGAGTTGGACCAGAGGGATTACATTTGGTGCCGTGACCCAGATGGGAGTGAGGTTTAGGGGGGTGAGTTTAATGGAGGCAAACTAGTAAGAGCTGTGCGTAAACCTCACTCCCCTGGACTCAAGATACTGTGGTCTTTAACGACCTTGTTAGCGCGCCATGCCATTCCATGCCAGAGACGCCGGTTGAAATCCCGCTCGAAGCAGTGCAAGTAGTTCTGGAGAGTTTACACTCACAAAATAATACAAAAGGGACTTTGCACTGTTTCTTGCGTGCATCATATGAGCAGGGCTATTTGTCTGAGCATTTCAAATCAATCTCTTTTGAGGTGCCATTTCGTTAAAATGCTGTTTTCGGGTTTATTCACACGTAGTGCAATTTTTATTCTTTTACTGATTTGGTGTTATCTGCTACTAATGCAATATGAAGAAACTTATGAGCATCATATGATACAATGTCATTGTAACAAAGTATATTGTTATGGGAAGAAGGAGGCGTGAACCGACAAACATTTAAACAATTTAATAATAAAACAAACTCAAAACGAAAGTAAAAACGGCAGCCCGTCACGGACGACTGCCGACACATAAACAAAACATAACATTAAAGTCCAGGCCTGGTTCTCTCTTGTCCTTCACTGTCATCACTCTCTAATATATTCTTCCGCTCCTCCGTGAGATACGAGACTGGTGCGTCATGCAGATACTCCACCATTCTCTCACGGCCCTCTGCCTCATCCTGCTTACCACAGTCATCTATACAATGTTGTAATTAGAATTTTGCGAAGACTAAGATGTGCTGCAAGACGGTTCCGGCAGAGAGAGCATGCTCTTATGTGAGCTGTACCAGACTTTGTTTGGAACCAGGCCGAGACCATCTCTTCAGCCGGGTCTCGGTATGATTGTTTGATCCATACCCGAGTGCGATTGCTGTATTCACACCTGCCCAAAAGATCCGCACCATGGGGGGAAACGAACATAGGTTTGATTCAATCGAACCAAACAAGACAGGTGTGAATAAACCCTTAGTATTCAGAGAGGCAGCTCACTAGGGTTTGGAACAGGACCACGGCTCCGAGATGTGTGTAGATGCGTGTGGTTGTGTGTGTTTGTGTGTGTATGTGTGTGTGTGTATGTGTTTATTAATGGAGTAAACTCATCTTCAGCACTAACTCCATCTCTCTTGTCCCTCCTTACACCACGCAGCCCTGCTGCTGAACCAAGGTAAGGTTTCAGATCAACCTCTGATCAAACTCTGACATGTGTCCACACTAATCCTCATGTTACACACTCAGAAGAGAAGAGAAAAAGGGCTAGAAGCTTCCCCGAACCCTTGAGGGACACGATTATGGTGTGAAAAGAGGGACCGCTGAAAGAGAGGAGTTCAAAAGATTAGACAGAAAGTGAAAAAAAAAATCTCAATGGTAGTTTTCACAATCTAATCAATCCCAGTTTTTTTTTCACTCTGAAAGAAAGTAAAATGTTTGTAAATTTTTAATGTGGACTTAAAAGTTTGTAAATCCACAGTCTGGCACAGAGGCATCACATGCATTCAGAACATCTCTCAAAGCCTGATTTCAAACCGTGTTGTTTCGCTTGTGTGTGTGTGTCGTGGTGTTGTACGTGGTGTCGTATTAATTGGTTGAGCTGTTATGTTTTTGATTGACAGGGAAGGGGAATGCCCTCCATTTCCTGCCTGTTGTATCTCATTCTTTTCTGTCTTCTGTCTGTTTCTTTTCCTTTATCGTGTGTCTCTTTCAGAGGATCCGGAGGCACAGTTGAGCACGGAGGAGGAGGAGGCCAGGAAGATAGCAGAGATGGGCAAACCTGTTCTGGGGGAGCACAGCCGGCTGGAGGTGGTGATCGAGGAGTCCTATGAATTTAAGGTATTACATCTGAACACCTGGAAAAATAGTCAGTCCATATTTTGTTTATTTTATTTTATATTTTGTTTATTTATTTATTTATTTGTATTTTTTTTTTTTGGGGGGGGGGGGGGGGGGTCCTGTGAATTTACTGTAAAGCATCACATCTAAAAACATTTAAAATTGTAGGTCCATATTGGTTGATTAAATTCTGATGATATGAATATTACACTCATATATCAGATCAGTGGTGCTAAACGAACAGTTGTCAGGTTCATTAGGTTTGTCATGATAGTAATATAAAAAAAACATTCATTGCCAGCACTTCAGTGGTCCAGATCTGTTTCTTTCTTTCTTTCTTTCTTTCTTTCTTTCTTTCTTTCTTTCTTTCTTTCTTTCTTTCTTTCTTTCTTTCTTTCTTTCTTTCTTTCTTTCTTTCTTTCTTTCTTTCTTATAGATATGTGTGTGTGCACGCATGAGTTTATTATTATAAATAACATTTATGCATATATTTTTATTGTATATATTGTATTTATTGTATACGTATATTTATTTTTTATTATTGTTTATGTTATCAAAAATCACACCGAATCTGATATTTTAAATTCTGAAAATATATCATAATAATAATACTATTAATAGTAATTATGTATTTATTTGTATTATTATTGATAATATTTATGCATATATTAATAATTTATTATATATAGACATATTTATTTTTATTATTGTTTTTTTATCCCAAAAATCACACTGAATCTAATATTTTTAAATTCTGAAAATACTACTAATAATATACAGTATGTATTTATTGCCATTTATTATATATTTTTGTGAGCAAGAATCACATTAACTGATATTTTCAGTTCTAAACATACATACATACATACATACATACATACATACATACATACATACATACATACATACATACATACATAAATAAATAAATAAATAAATAAATAAATAAATAAATAAATAATGACTTTAAATAATTTTATGACTTTACCCGAGTTTAAACACAAGTTTATTGTGTCTGATATGGGCCACATTAATGATGTCATGTGAACAACCTGAAATGTACTGAATCCTGTGGTTTAAATGTTGCCAGTGATCTGTTGCTGTGTTTCAGAGCACCGTTGATAAACTGATCAAGAAGACTAACCTGGCGCTGGTCATCGGCACTCATTCCTGGAGAGAGCAGTTTGTGGATGCAGTGACCGTCAGTGCAGGTCTGTCTGTCTGTCTGTCTCACACACCTTTGTGTTCTTCAACAGTGTGTTGGATGTCTCTTTTGAAACAGGAATACATTGTATGAGTCACACTGTATAAATGTCATTCCCTCAGCGATACAGACTTAATAAACACATAATGAGGCTCTTTCATTCTCAAGCTGCTCCTCTTAAAAGCTCAGTCTCAGAAGCTTCAGCAATACACAATAGCTCAGATAAAAAATGACTTGTTTTGTAAGCATTTGTGCACTTTTCTTTCATGGAACAGAAAAGAAGAGTGTTCAGTGTGCAATTTTCCATAACAACTTAAAATGCATCATAAAAGAACCATAGAAATGGTCCGTGCTGTTTATTTAAAGTCAAACAATATTTATTTTGTTATCATGAAACGTGTAAAAAATGGTTTGGATTGAAGGATATAAGGTTGTGTGTGTATGGAGGTGCATGTGGAAGTGATGTGAGACTGTCATCTGGTGGTTAGTTGTGTTAATGACCGCGCATGGAAAACTGTCCAGAATGTGGTTGTTTAAATCTTTAATTGTGTGTGTCATCCTCAGGTGATGGAGACGATGATGATGATGAGGGTCGAGAGGAGCGTCTCCCGTCCTGCTGCGATTACGTCATGCACTTCCTGACAGTGTTCTGGAAGGTTCTGTTCGCGTTCGTTCCGCCCACGGAGTACTGGAACGGCTGGGCCTGTTTCGTGGTGTCCATCATTGTGATTGGCCTGCTCACCGCGGTCATCGGAGACCTGGCGTCTCACTTCGGCTGCACCGTCGGCCTTCGGGACACCGTCACCGCTGTCGTGTTCGTGGCTCTGGGCACTTCTATCCCAGGTGTGCTTCAGGACATTTAATCCAGCATTCAGGGGCACTTCAACCACACTTTAAAATCTCTGAATGACACTGCATTAAATAACACAGCATAAATGCAAGATGAATTTATTGGGAACAAAAATGCACAAACATACTTTTTATTTTTACTTTTTACTTTTACTTATTGGGATCAATGTATGGTATATCAGTGAGATTCTTCTGCTCACTGAGGTTGCATTTATTTGAACAAAGATACAGTAAAAACAGTGATACTGTGAAATATTATTATAATTTAAATTAACTTAATTTTATTACATTTTTTATTTGAATATATGTTAAAATTTATGCATCATTACTCCAGTCTTCAGCGTCACATGATCCTTCAGAAATCTGTCTAATATGCTGATTTGCTGCTCAAGAAACATTTCTGTTTATTATCAGTGTTGAAAACAGTTGTGCTGCTTCATATTTGTGTGGAAACTGTAATGCAGTTTATTTTTTAGGATTCTTTTATGAACAGAAAGTTCAAAAGAACAGCATATATTTAAAGTAGTGATCTTTTGTAATATTATAAATGTCTTTACTGTCCGTTTTTTATCAGTTTAATGCATCCCCGCTGAATAAAAATATTAATTTCTTCTTACCCCAAACTTTGAATGGTAGTGCATATAGTTTTATATCACAATTTAGTAAAAATAAATAACACAAAAAACATTATTATTAATAATAATAATATGAAATCTAAATATCTAATGTGTGTAGATCTAATTATATTATATTATATTATATTATATTATATTATATTATATTATATTATATTATATTATAATATTATATTATATTATATTATATTATATTATATTATATTATATTATATTAAAAAAAGGCTATTTTTAAATAGGCATTTTATTATTTAAATAAGCAATTGATTACAAGAGTATATTATTGGATCATTATTGCAGTGATCATCACACATTGAAAGTGTTTGGAAAAATTGATGCACCTTTTCATGGAAATATCATCACAACATTTATTTCCATCAAGAGGTGCATACATTTTTTATCAAGATCTTGTATTGTCAATGCAAGTCTCCTCCAGCACATCCCAAAGACTTTCAATGAATTTAAGATCTGGACTCAGAGGAGCCGATTCATGTGTGAAACTGATTCTTCATTCTCCTCACAAACACTCTTTCATAGTTTGAGCCTGATGAATCTTGACACTGGACATATTCATCCTGGAATATGCCCATAATGTGTCTTCCTACATGTTTGATTAAGGCGAGACACTACAGGTGAATAGGGTAAAATTTTAAAATAATAGATATCACCATGAAACTTCCTCAGTTGATTACTTACACAAATATATAAAAAAAATGTATTACAAGTTTTAGAAATTTGTATGTTTAATTATGCAAATTAGGCATTATCTCATTAAATATGTACCATTTTGCATATATTTTCAGTAGATAGATCTGAACATATGATAAAGCCAGGTGCAAAATTATTTTTTCATTTTGTTTACACACAAGATGAAAAAAATAATTCAGAGGCTGAGATGTTTGTACTGGAGAATGACAAAAACGGCATTTAAAGATTTAAATAGCTCTAAATGAGATTTCGTCATTAGCTTTAAATCCCACTTTGGACGTTCACGATTGGTTGCTGATAGAAAGAAAAAGCCCATATTTGGGTTACATAGCGTTGTGCCGGAGACTCAGAGCTTTACAACGACACCGGTCATGACAGACTTCAGTAAACAGACGTTAACTCGGCATGTCGTGCTGGAATGATAACTTCTTGGTAAATTCGGGAGAAACTCACTGCCGCAAGTAAACAAAATGTAATAAAATAAACATCTTAATGTATATTTTCAACGTTTTCTTTATAGCAGCTTGAAAGAACACATATTGAAGGAGTAAACTAGCCCAAAATCTCGAAACTGACCACTGCATGAAAAATCAGTGTTTTTGCCTGCCATGTCTCGCCTTAAGAAATGAAAAGCTACACAAATATTGGCCAGTTTATCAGCCTTGTCCATATATAAGTCGACCACTAATGCCTATATTTTCTCATGCTCTTTATCTCTCTTTTTCAGACACATTCGCCAGTAAAGTCGCCGCTACTCAGGATCAGTACGCAGACGCCTCCATCGGAAACGTCACCGGCAGCAATGCCGTCAACGTGTTTCTGGGTATCGGCGTGGCCTGGTCCGTGGCGGCCGTGTACTGGGCCATCAAGGGCAAGAAGTTTGAAGTGGACCCCGGATCATTGGCCTTCTCCGTCACACTCTTCACTATTTTTGCCTTCGTCTGCATGGCAGTACTACTGTTCCGGCGCCGACCGTCAATCGGGGGAGAGCTGGGCGGCCCTCGTGTCTCGCGTATACTCACTACACTCCTCTTTCTGGGTCTGTGGTTCCTCTATATCCTCTTCTCCAGCCTTGAGGCCTACTGCCACATCGAGGGCTTCTGAACGGCCCTGCAGAGAGAGGGAGAGGGAGGGGGGGGCTCGGAGCCAAGAAGCTACACACATCAACACACAAATTTGCACACACACTTACAAAACACGTATTTGGTAAAACAAGGATCGCTCAAGTTAGATGTATCGAAGAACCCTGGTAGAGTATTGGTGGGAGGTGGAAGAAATTCAGAGAAAAACAACAAGAGATGGACAATGTTTGAGAGAGATGAAAGAAGAGGAGTTTATGAATGCAAAGCATGTAGCAAAAGAGGGCATAAAAGAGTGTAAACACTAGAACAAAAGAGGGAGCGATGATGTAAAATAGTCTTTTCGTCTCTCGAGCTCATGGGCAGAACTGACGACTTTTGTTTAGCACTGCAGACATTGTGACATAACAGGCTTTTTAACGGTTCAAGGGCACAACACATCAGAGTAAAGAGAAAAGGAAACGCCAACTATAGTGATGGCATTTTAGATGCTAATGAAAATGCCCAGCAATAGAGCTGCTTAACAGATCAGCAGTTTTGCTTGGGCTGTGTGCATCATTCTGTATTAAAGCAGTTCTTTACGATCGTACAATATATGACTCCAGAGTAAAATGCAAGACGGACTTTCAAGCATGCAAACTTACTTTAGACCCTGCCTGCAAAGAATATGCATGGCAGGATATGATGTCATGCTCTAGGGCTTCTTGTTTTAATAAGTAATAAAATATAAATAACTAATAATAATGCAGTCTAGTGTGACCGCACCACCCAACAGTCACAAATTAAATTGAAATGGTACTGTACAACTAATGTTTCAGCTTGAGTGATTGATGTCGCATTGCTCATTCATCAGAGCCAACACTAATTCAGTTTTACAGTAACGTGACAGGAATGCTAAATAACGAAATATTTGTTTTGCATAAATATTGTCCGGAAATCTGTCAGACTTAGCTGTTTATTAGTGATCACGAGACACTAAGCGATCAAAGACTTTTAATTGTGCCCTACAATGACTAAATAAAAAATGTTTAACGATACCAGAAATTCGTATTAGGCAGCAAAATAGTGGCAAAAAAAGAGTCTAAAATAGGGCTGCGTCAGCTCACGGACGGAAGAGTGATTGAAGATGGAACTAGAAAGTTATTCAATACTCAATATTCTGCTAGTTTAAAGACATTGGATCCAGATATTTTCATTTCGTTTTACACGAACACTTATTCCACACTTCAGCGTCTCACACAGTGTTATGACTGGGACCTGCTGAAATGGAACACTGTTCTCGATGACATCATAACGATTTGAATCTTCAACTGTTACATTCATTCTGCGCTTTCTGTTGCCTAGAGACAATGGAACTCTCTTGATGACATCATGACGATTTGAATCTTCAATTGTTCATTCTGCGCTTTCTGCTGCCTGGAGACAATGGAACTCTCTCTATGTCCACTTGTAAAAGTGTCAATGTAAAAAATCCCACCGGAAAACACCCGCCGTCATCTCCATATCTCCAAGCCTATACTGGGATGTGCGTGAAACTGTTTTCCTCTCTTTAGAATGAGACCACAGCAGTGTTCAGAGTATGCTAGGAATAAAAGACGTCTCCATCGAATGGAGTTCAGTCCAGTCAAAGTAACTGAGAGTTTATCTTCTTTTTAATACAGGTTTATTAGGAGGACGAATGATTTGGATGTCAACTTTATTAGGGTGTGATCACGTTTATTTGACGCATCCAAGTTCTCATAACAAAACACTAAAGTTGTACAGATTCGCCATTGTGTAAAGCTGTCTGGGGCTTCTAACAATTAATGATTTAAAGAGCTGCGCATTGATTGGTTCTTTATAAACTCTTTAGCGTGGTGCTGAAAGCTGATTGGTCCTTGAATCGTCTGGTCCCTGACAGATTCACAATAAAATGTTGTTTACTCGTAGAGCACTCAGGATTGTGTGTATATGTACGTTAAGGGGATTCTAAGCGTTTTTATGTCGTCGGCTCATCTGTCTGTAGATGTTTGTAAAAAACTGTGTGATGTGTGTATCTGTGCTAGACTTTTGTCTGTGGTCTAGTCAATCGAAATGCATGATTGAGTAGATATCGGCAGATCTATAATGGCATGCGTTGACTCTGAAGACATGCATGAATTTGAAGTTTACAATGTTTGTTTACTAAAAGGGACGACAGATTCTGCGACTACAACGATGGCTGCCAGATCTCTTTTATGATATTTTAGCGTGAGATCAGTACTTAATTATGAACATTTAATTTATTGAAGAGCAGATCAGGATTTCTTATTTTCAAGAACAAAAAAACAACAAAAAAAGCACCATTGATCTGTGTTTTCACGTGGCAAGCTTTGCTTTGCCTTACATTTTCATATTTCTCACATTGAACAACGTTCATGCCTTTGATTGCATTCAGGCAGAGAGAAATATGTTCTCTGACTTAGATGTTGTGTGAATGATAAAGCATGAAATCTTGTTTTATACTCGCTCAACATCAGCATCAACTTCAACTGGCTTAAACGGACTGTTAAAACACATCAGTAGAAAAATTGTTCAATGGGGGTTCGCTTTAGAAAATGTAAGAAAATGTTGCTTTTCTTTGACAGAGATTTTCATATTTGAAACCCTGAAGGACGGGGTCAATCTTAGATGAGCAGAATCCCAAATCTGTTATTGCCTTAAGAGACTTAGCTAATAACATTTCATAATTGTATCTGTATTGTGTTACGTGTTAGTGTGTTCATGTTTTCTCTGAGTACAACAGAAACCAAATTGATTGAGACAAAGCGTGCAATATGTGACAGTAAACCCTTCAGTAATACTTGGTGCCTATCCTGACCCTTTTGCTTGCTTCCAGGTTTCCTTTAGTGCATGTTGGCTTTTTCTTCTTAACACTACGAAGAGAACGTGCAATAAATCCGACAAATGACAAGGAGCGTGATAAAGATTTTCTGAAAGTTGATGGGTTTTAATTTTATTCAGTTTTATCATCAGTGATCTTATGTTTTTGTGGAATCGAGCTGGAGTTTCTCTGAAGAAATCACCCATTGCCCTGAATGTCAGATGTTTACTCTTTTTACAACTCTGTCAATGTCGAACGCTTTGTAAAACCTTTTTGGAATACGACATTTTCAGTAGGTGATTTTTCTATTTCCAAGTGTTCTCAAATTGATAGGAAGCTCAATAGTTCTTGATGTAATGGTTTTTGATAACTATTTCCAAGATGTTTAGATATTTTCAGTAGGTTTACTTGGGTTGTAAGAAATCACCATATATGTTGTATGATAATTCAGACTCCATTTGCAGTGTTTATTAGTGCAGTAAATACATCTGTACATGCTGCACACTCTATCTATCTATCTATCTATCTATCTATCTATCTATCTATCTATCTATCTGTCTATCTGTCTGTCCATCTGTCTATCTATCATGTGTTTTTGAATTGCAAGTAACATGTCTCTGTAAAACAGTTTCTTGTGCACTGGGCCAAAGGCTATTTTTATTTATTAATTAATTTACAAGGAATTTAACTCATGATAACAGAGTAAGAATACACTGTAGCTGTGACTGTCTTGTCTGTTAACCGTGTTAAGGGCATGTTGTTCATTGAGAAAAGGCCATCTTGGCTTTTTCCAACACATGTCTGGTGATGATGTTGCATTTCTGAGCGGTTGGACTGTGTTCATTACTGTAAATGTGAAGCTGTACATGTGCCTCTAATGTGCAAAATGCATGATGTACCTGTTTGTACGCATGAGCTGTTATTAGTGTCAAAGTTTACATTTACTGTATTATCCCATCTTTCGTTTCTTATTTTGCCTTTTTTTTTTTTTTTTACTTGCAGGTATTTTTGTACCCTTTCACACAATATTATATTAATGATCCTCCTTGTTTTAGAATAGAATTGGAAGTGAGGAAGATATTGACAAACAGTTTGTTACACTTCATTTCTCTTCTGCCTAAATGTGAAAAATAGTTGTTACTTTTCATGTTATGAATCTGTCTTGTCCTTTTGTATGTTGTATGTGTCGACCTCAAACTGGTCTTGCTCCCTGCCTTGTTTTTGTGCACTTCTATCTGTGATCATTCTCTTTCTGCCTGTTAAATTACTTTAATAATGTGTCAGAAATGATGTGACATTAATATATATCAAAGACTGTAATAATTCACTAGAAAGTAATATATAAGGATTTTATGTTTGTATGTTTTTGTTCATTTTGTTATGTCAGTAACAGAAAAAGTCAAGACAAAACTAAAGGCTGAGGACATTTGTTTGGAAGAAAATGGCATGATGTGTACTGTGTCCCAATTAAGAAGAAAAAAATAATGATGTAGCTGTTAGAGCTCAAGCAGACCTTATTGAATATAGTTTATTTATTTTAAACGTACTGTCCTTGAGTGGTTTGTAATAACATCTACATATAACACATCAAAACTCAAATTATTGGATCTCCGTATGGCTGCTGTCGGCCTATTACTGTTAATTTGTATATACAATCATGCAAATAGGACGGTAAAAATGTACAGTTCAGATAATTCACTCATCTTTCAAATAAATCCAGCAGTTGTAATGCCATCTAGTGATCACAAAAGTCAAGTTCAGAGAACTGTGTTGTAGTAAGTTATGATAGCATCATTATGTTCAATACTGACAGTTTACCATTCCAGTAAGCTTTCTTTTTTCATCAAAAACAATAAAAATAGAGAAAGTAAACTATTTTAAGGTTCATAAATGGCACCTACGAGTGTAAAATGTATATTTCTGTTATTATTTCTTGTTTAGTGCATCCGTTTTTACTTGAACTGTTTTCATGTTTAAAACTCACTATTCTTTAAAATCTGAAAACACAACACTTGCTTTGTATACTGCGTTGACTTACAGTTTTAAAGCCTGTAGCTTCAAAAAAGTAAAGAGAAAAGATGTGTGTGAGTTTTTGGTTGTATGTTTGTAATTGAATTTCATCATCTGGACCCTTGTTCAACATCATCTTGATCTGAAATTGAGAGGTAGGCTATACATGTTTTGTTCTTTCGTATCTAATCCATTAACAAATATAGTCCAGTAGAGCAAGACTTGATGACAACCTCCTTTAGAAATAGAAAACAGATTTGTTGTTTTTGAACTGTAAAAAAAACAACTAATTTTACCAAATACTGTATCAGTTGGGTTATTAATGGGCATACCAATCGATGACAACACCTCTCTCTACATAAGGATATTACACCAGAATTAATGGAAGAAAATACAAGAGAATTCCTTAAGAGTCACAGGAAAGTTATAAAGTGTAAAAGAAACTCGTCATACGTCATCCGTCATCCGCGACAAACGGGACAAACCGAGTGACCCGAGCCACGGGTACCGGTGACATCACGCATCGGACCCCGGCACGCGCCACCGCGGAAAGTCCAATCACAGCTCGCGCTTTACACCCATGAGCGCGTGCTACAAACCGCCGCCTCCCCGGCTTCCATTCAAACCCTCCCGACCGTTGATCAGTGTTTATAGTAGTCAGTCAGCGTGACTTCACAGGTGAGCGGCTGCATGTAAAAAGTGAAATATTCTCTCTCCGGAAGCGATTTAAGGTCAGTGTGCGATTTATACGATGACTTTAAACGGGGTCGATGTTTAAATGAATATCTTTCTGTCATTTTTGTGGCGCGAGCGGTTGAGGGTCTGACACATCATGATTCTTCTAAACTATCTAAAGACGTTTAAAACAGACCCCAAAATGTTTTAGTGATTCTTTTCTATACATATATGTAGACCTTTAATAAAGTGATACATAATTTAAATACTTATGAGTGTTGTTGATATACCGTCCAATACTGTAGGCTAATCGTTTGATACGTTACGTTACTTCTCAACTGAAAGCGAATTATGTTCACGAGCGGCTATTTACTAAATTAATCTTAGCAGTTGCTGAAATTTTTTGAAAAGGCTGTTGAAATTTACCTATTTGGGGGGAAAATGCAGTTTAAAACCACTCAACCTTTTAATTTCCATCTCCAAGTTGAGGCATTTAAACAAATAAAAGGTGAATGTGCTTGAAGAGAGATTATCTTCATGAGACTTTAAAGTTGGTTTATCTCATTCTTTCAGAGTGAGTCTGGGATTCATATTGCTGTAATAAGGAATCAAATTATGATTAGGAATGGCACACAGAGACGCTTTTGTGTCTTGTTGAGTGGGAGAGGTCATGAGATTGAGCTGTGGCAGGTATTTAGTGTCTGTAAACACCAAGCTTTTTTCAACTTATGTCATTATTGTGCCTTTGCTTTAATAAGCCTATTCAGTTTCTTAAGCTTTGCTGCATTCTTAACGGTCGAGCTTGTATATTTTAGTTTTCAGTGTTTGAATTCATTAAATGGTGTCTGATCCAGTTCTGTTCTCTCATTCTCATGCACATCCTGGTTTGCTGACACAACACAAGCTCGGATGATTCATGAATGAACTGTTGCCATGACAAACATGTCGGTCAGTTCTCCATCACTCAAGTTCTGATTGTGTTATAGAGATGCACTGATACTTAATTACTCTGCCTATACCAATAGCTGATTATTCAGAATAATATCTGCCCATACTGATAAGTTAGTTTGAAATATCTGCAGCAAACTATAGTATAAGATGTTGAAACAGCACAAACTATTATATTCAACTATTTATTTTCAGATGTAATAAATTATATTCAAATAAAAACTGAAATGTTTGAATGCAGCTCAGAAGCACATTAGGTAGTTTTCATAAACACTAAAAATGTAGGCTATTCAAACATGCATATAAAAATAACAGTAAATAAATATAATAAAACAGTAAATAAGCTCCTCACTAGTGTTTTCATAGCTAACTAACGATCTGTGAACATTGGGAGGTAAATGCCACGTTAAGCGACATTGTTCACAAGCTGCTTGAAACACTTATTGAGCAATTACATGAGACATGATTTATTTCGGTAGGCCTAATACTCAGAGTACAGGAGTTAAATCGTAACCAATTGTGAAATCTGGTTGCATCACGCACATAAGGAGAATCTTCACAGATTTTATTCTTTCAGATCTCAAACCTGCACACACTACAAGATTTGAAACCGTGGCGCATCACACACTACAAGATGATGATGCCAGATTTAGCACCTCACGTGATCTCACGGGGAAGCGGATGTGAACTTAATGGAGACGGTGTCGCGTCAGACATTATATGATGAGGACACATTATAAAGGCAGTCGTGTTGTTGCCACGTTTCCACCAGTCGTTCCTCCATCCCCGTTGTCCGCTGGAGCCGTACAGCTGCTTGTTGTTTCGCTGTCGCCATTTCAAAAGTTCAGTCACTTGCGTCTCCTTGTAGACTTGTCTCTCATTGGCTATTGTGAAAGTGCTGACATGATAATAGTTGCAATCATTCTGATTTAAAATCATATCAGATATGTTTGATATTGTCAGGTTGGCCCCGAAGTGTCCGCGAGCAGTTCGGGAGCAGTACGCTCACATTACCAGATAATCTGGGCCGAACATCGGAACCGACTGATGCCCTGGACGCAATTTGTGCATAAATGAGGATTTATGTACTTTTTTTATGTCGCTTTTTTTTTACTATTGCGCTTTTTTTGTTATTGGTACGTTATCTTGTCCTAAATTCAACCCGAGAGAGATTTTCTTCACACACAGTCCGAGTTGCAGTCTGAACACGTTTTTCCACCCCCTTTTGATTGACAGCCGAAAGTGAAAATACTTGCTTTTATCGTCCGATACCAATTACTGGCAGATACATGTGCTATTGAGCGAATGACATGAAAACGATCAAAACATTTCTCACATTTTAACCCTAATATATTTTGCATAAAGAATGGTCCATTAAGATTTGACATTATTTGAATGCCACTACCACTGAGCCATTCCAACAAATGTTTTTATTACGCTCATGTTGTCAGGAGTCAACAGTGTTCAATGAAACTGAATGTGTTTAGTTCTCATTACAGTAATGCAATGCAAACATTTTATTTAAAAAAACAATTGTGCTCTGACAGGATTTGGGTGAAATGTGCTTTATTGTCATGAAAGTAATGTCATAATGCTTTTTTCTTTATGCAAAATAAAATTTTCCTCACCCGTCCTTTTTTGCCAGACACTGACTGCAGAAAACACACACAGATGAAGGCCACAGATGCTCATATAGGGCACAACGATGCACAGTAAACTAAAGCAGACACATTCTCTGTGTTGCTTCACACAACATGACTCTCTCGCTCTCCCTCTGTTTCTCTTCAATCCTGCATGAGTGTTGGTGGTATCAAACAATGATCCTTTCATTGGAAAGAGGAAGTAAATCTCGCCTCTCTTCACATAATGAATAGCAGCGATTTCAGATTTATCACACAAAACCATTTTCATCATAAATACAGAACACTCTGTTTCAGACCCGCGATATTCAGCTCATGTTGTTGTGCAGTGCTCTTACATGCTGCGTTAGATTTGCTGGTTAAGAGCATTCAGACTTGAGCTTGAATAGGCCTAACTCTCGCTTTATGTACACTGAAAAGGCAGCTGTGATGACGAAAAGATGGGTGTGGGGCGATGTACAGAAAAATGAATGATGAAGAGAAAAAAAAGGAGAGGCTAAAAATGTGTGAGGACATCAAGGAACGGTTTACCCAAAAATAACAGTGTTAATTCATTCCAATCAAATATTATTTTAAGACAAAAGGAGGTCTTAAGCAGAAAAAATGCTTTTGTTTTTCGAAACAAGGAAAGTGGATAGACGAACTCTTGAAAACACCAGAAAACTGAAGAAAAATCTCATAAATAATGTTATTATCATTGTGCATGACAAAAAGTCGCCATTTTTTTATTGAACTCAACTGCAAATAAGATTGGAGACTTAGCATTGATTAACAGCTTAAATCATAGTGTTTCTCCCACAAAGCTATTGTGTTGTACAAGTACAGTGTACAAAACAATAGTACACACAACTTTTAATGGTGCTTTTTTCTGAATATAATATATATCACCATCCACTATCATTGTGCATCTCACAGGAAGATACAAATTATTCTACATTACAAAACCTTAATTTTAAAACTTTATATTCTGGATCTGGCAGAGCAGAGTTGGGCAGCGGCGGATGATCTGTCAGGCATTTACTGACATTCACTGAGTTATTCATGAGATCCTTGAGAATGTATGAAAGGGATATTTTTACAGACACTGATGAGTGAGTGTGAATTATAAATGACATCTGCAGGAATAGCTTCCGTAGATCTCGCTCGGTGGGCGTTGTGTGCATGAATGCAGTACCTCTGAAATATTCCTGGATATTTGATCTGCTGTGCATATATGCAAACTCTGGGGATTAGGCCTATTTGACTGTAATACTCATATTGGTTCTGTATTCTTTTAGTTTACTGCTTGACACCATTTATGATCAAAGCCTATATGTGACCCTGGACCACAAAACCTGTCACATGGGCCATTTTTTTTAAAATTGAGATTTATACATCATCTGAAAGCTGAATAAATAAGCTTTCCATTGATGTATGGTTGGTTAGGATAGGACAATATTCAGCCGAGAAACAACTATTTGAAAATCTGGAATCTGAGGGTGCAAAAAAATGTAAACATTGAGAAAATTGGCTTGCCTTTAAATTTGTCCATTTATGTTCACGATTGTGCTGCATTCACTCACAAAAATACATTTTTGATATATTTAAGGTAGTCAATTTACAAAATATCTTCCTGGAACATGATCTTTACTTAATATCCTAATGATTTTTGGCATAAAAGAAAAATCGATAAATTTGACCCATACAATGTATTGTTGGCTATTGCCACAAATATACCCGTGCGACTTGTGACTGGTTTTGTGATCCAGGGTCACATATGTTGAATCTTATTGTTTCTTTTTCTGACTTTGTAGAATGTGAATTGGAATGTCACAATAATCACTCACAGCAGTGAGAACTGAGGTAACACACTCTTAGAAGAAAAGGTTTTATAAAGAAGCTTAATTTAGGCCCGTTCACACCGAGAACGATAACTATATTATTTTCCACACCAGCACATGATATGGTTCTGTCTATTCTAAGCACACTGCGATTTTGTCATCTGCTGTTTTAAATACTCGAGCTCTTTAAAGCAGCCTTAAAGGGTTCAGTCAGGCCCTCATATGATCATTTTATGGAATTTGATTAGATACTTGATTTAGTTTGAATTACTTCTTCATTTGAATTAAATTATATTCTATCGTAAACACTTCACTAGACAAAAAAATTAAGTAACCTGTTAAACATGAATGTACTATGCAGTTATTTGAGACATTTCTCCTTATATAGAACCTTTTTGCCATAAAGGGTTCTTCAAAATTGAGTCAGTTACCCTATAGTTCTATGTAGAACCCCATTGAATCATTCCTTTCTAAAGCCCCATTCGGACAGGATTAACTTTACAAGGGTAGATGGAGGAATGCAATTTTACCACAGGACGTCTGTAATATTAATGGCCAATTCGCACAAGATATCTCAGTAAAACTAGCAGAAGTGGGAGGAGTAACTCGATTTGTGCATCGCTGTCACCCTCCTGTCATCATGTGTTATGTTGCTTCCTGATATCACGTGCACAAACACATATAACCTATATATATATAAAACAGTTATGTCCGGTCGAACGATGTATTGATTAACTTCAGATTGGATTGTGTTGGTAATAGGCACTTACCTAACGCTAAAAGATGTTTTGTGCCTCTAACAAGTGCTTTCGATCTTCTTTCTGATCTGAATGGTGTGTGGAAAACACTTGAGTTTGAGTCCCAGCGTCTAGAACGCATGCTGAATGCTTTTTCAAACGTCTCCATGCTTGAAAAACCGCGGAAAACTACTTTTAAACACGAAATGATGAAATATTTACATACATACTGTATTTACAGAGGGTCTATTCGCACTGGATTAGTATTACCTGTGGTCATTTTTCCGGACCTTTTTACTCAAGGTAAAAGTCGCCGTAAGCTTTAGTGACATTGTCCATAATGATTACTGATATGGCACATTCGGATGGGACTAAAATCACAGAGAAGCTCTGGTAATAATTACTTTGCCCCACCTCCATGTCAAACTAGTCAGGTCCGAATAGGGCTTAAGAGTGTATTTATGTGATTTGTGATTGTATGTAATCATGGGAGGCTGGTTGTGATGGGCAATATGGGCAAAAATAGCCATCCGGTGTATTGATCCCGTGTGTTATTAGGCAGACATGTCAATCTTATTATTATTATTAATACAGGATTTAATTTAGTGACCTGGGTGGCTTCAGGACCACGGACAGCTTCAACCAGTGACTTAACCCCCCACTTCCCCAACCACACCACTACACATTCATGTCATACATATTCACTATTCAATATATTCATATTTTGAAATATTTTTTATTTTTATATTTTCAGTTTTTTTTTTTTTTTTTTTGGTTAAATTCGAGCAATTTTATTATGTGTTTTTGTAATTTTTATTAGTTTTTGTTTTTAAAAAATATTTCTAAATTATTTTAACTTCATGCCATTGTAACTTGATTGTGTTGAGGCTTTGGTTCCAGTTATTTTAGTTGTACAAAAACAAAAAAAGCTGTCCGTAATGCAGCTTGATATTGCAAACTGTTTCTTGTTATCACATTATTTTAATTCATTATTGTAATCATAAACACATAAACACTATTTACCTGTAGTGGCAAATTAATCGGAAGTGCCCACACAACCACAGAAAATAGCTTACTGAATGCGAACAACTGATTTAATTAATTAATGACAATCTTTAATTTTAAAGAAATAACCCCCCCCCCCCCCCCAAAAAAAAAAAATTCAATCATTATTCACTTATAATCTCCCCCTCACAATTCTCATTCATGCTTAAACGAGCGTTGCACCAAGTGCCATTAAAGGCAGATCGCATTGGTTCTTGTGTGTCACATGATTGATCACAGTGCAGCTTGATCATCTCTGGCGGAAAGTGATATAATGACTTAAATTAGTCAGTTCCTCACACAAAGCTCATGTGCCCTTAGAAGACTTTGAATTAAGCAAACAAGTTGTGTTTTTTTCCACTTTAAAATGTCCTAGTATGGAAAGCGGTACAAATTTTTCTATTGTATAATATACTGTATCTTCTTTTGTGTTCCATGCAAACAATAACAGCATGTGAGTTTAGTCAAAGTCGCTTTAAAGGGATTGTTCACCCAAAAAATTAAAATTGTCAGCATTTACTCACCCTCAAGTTGTTCCAAACCTGTATGAGTTTCTTTCTTCTGTTGAACACAAAATAATATATTTAAAGGATTTTGGGAACCAGACAGTTATTGGACCCCATTGACTTCCATAGTATTTATATATTTTTTTTTTTTCCTACTATGGAAGTCAGTGGGGTCTGTCAACTGTTTGGTTCCCAACATTCTTCAAAATATCTTCTTTTGTGTCCAAATATTTCGTTTTTATGGTTTTAGTTAACAAAAATAGCCCTGACCCACACTCACAAAAACTCATGCACATGCTTAGTTTCAATGTCACCTTTCACCCACTTTCGGATTTGTGCAGAAATCTGGGCTGTTGTTAGACGTTACACACCTCTATATTTACCACTTTCAAATCTGCTCTCCTCTCACGGATGGGGTCACATGGGTCAAATCTAACAAGTAATCGCCCATGATCTTTTGGTTTATGATCATTTGAATGCTCTGATGCTGTTCGGTGTTAGTGTGTGTTTATGGAAGACTGACTGCTTGTTTTTCTTGTTTTAGAAACAAAGCTTCACTGACACATCGCAGAGGAGAAGAAAAGAAGAGGAGGAAGTGACATCATTATTACTACTTCATTCTGTCAGTATGAGGCTGAAGCAGGATGTGAGTCCAGTAGTGGTCGTCATATTCAGATTGGTGGTTTGGCTTTACTCTCTCATCTCGTACCTGCCGTACCTGTTGCTGAGATCGTCCGAACTGCAATCGTTCTCCGAGTGTTCGCGGAGGGTGAAAGGCCGTTCCCTGAGCGCACACCCGTCGGGACCGTACCGGGATGTCGGAGCGCTGAGGGCGTTGGCAGTGTGCCTACAACCCGGGGTGAACACACTCGATCGAGTGTTTGAATCAACCGTAAGCCGCTACCCTGACCTCGACTGCCTGGGCACCAGAGAGTTGCTGAGCGAGGAGGAGGAGGGTCAGGAGGATGGAAGAGTCTTCAAGAAGGTGTGTATCGTCTGAAAGTCCATGCTATGGCTATGGTTGTGTTTGGCCCTTCAAAACTCTTGGATGTGTTGAAGGAGCAACGCTTTTGTATCCCCCTGATTTGCTGTTCAGTTATTATCAGTTATTATTGAGGCTCAATTAAAAATTATTGTTTTTTTTATTGTCAATGTTGAAAACTTGAACATTGAAATTCCCTCAGAATTCTTTGACAAATAGAAAGTTCAAGACAAGAACAGCATTTATTTTATTTAAATCTTTTTTTAACATTGCAAATGTCTTTATTGTCACTTTTGATCAATTTAATGCATCCTTGCTGAATAAAAGCATTAATTGAATAAATTACTCTTTAAAATGTATTCACATAGAAAACAGTTTTCTTAAATTGTAATAATATTTCACAATTATAAAGTTTTTAATGTATTTTTGGTCAAATTAATGCAGCCTTAATGAGCATAAGATAATATAAATTAAATAAATCTTAATGAATCTAAAGTTTTGACTAATAGTGTGTATTCAAATATTGGATAAATTTAATAAACATATATACAAAAATTGGGCCTAAAGTTAATGAGCTAATGTCATAAATGTGATGATTTCTGAATTACATGTTTTGATAACTTTATAAATGTTCTGAGTGGAGTGGACTAATAAGGGAGGTCTGTTTTGTGTTGCGTGGGTGGGTGTGTGTGTGTGTGTCTACATAATACATTAAACTCTGTTTTCGAAAGCACAGAGGAAATCTTGTTTTCCATGTCATGACCCGTTTAAGTCAAGCAGCCTGTAACAAACTGACCTGCAGCATGTGAATGATCTCTCAGTGCTGATGGTAATCCTATTGTCCAGCGCTGGAGCAGCTCATATAGTAATACTGTTCTCCTGTGTTGCTGCTGTTACTCAACTAAAGCTGCCAAACATGTGCTGCTGTTGTGCAAGATAAAAAGGGCTTGATTATGCATCCCAAACAACTGCTGCTGGATGTTTCTTTCTGCTGGGTGATTCGCTTTTGTTCTAACATTGTTTAAGAGAGTGCTCTATTTGTACACTATTCTGGTTTGAACATCCAAAACACAAACCTGAGACCTGATGCACTTTTTTTGCATTTTATTCTTTATTTTATTTTCCATCCTCTTTTGAATTCACCAGGCTGCTTTTATATCTTTATCTTCAAGATGAGTATTATGAAGGGGTGCACCGAAATTTCGGCCGCCGAAAATTTTCGGCCGAAATGGCATTATCGGTTTCGGGCCGAAATAAAAAAAACAGCCGAAAACGTAAACCGAAAATGAATGTCACCCGCCCCTCCCATCCGTGCGCAAGCGCTTAGGTTTCACTCACGGTCGAGCTGTTATCACGCGTCTGCCTATCAAAGATTAAGCATGTCAAAGGGCTGTCACTTATTGCACAATCGATCGGACCAACCAACACAAGTTTCGAAAACGAAAATAGGGAATCGATTTTAACGGCCTTCTCTCGGAGCGCGTCCAGCTCGTCACTATACGCTCGCAGCGAACGCGCGTCACACAGCAACTGCAGGTTCTGACACACACACACACACACACACACACACACACACACACACACACACACACACACACAGACAGACAGACAGCCTATTTCTGCATAATATAGTGCATAATATTTAGCCTTCAGTAATGTTTTTCATTGATGTTATGGCAGTCCACATTGCTGACTTGTGCGCATCTCAAGCGCCCTCTTTACGTTCCTCCTAATGCCTATTTAGTTGTCCGTGGATTTGCCTAAATTTGGCGTTGAAAACGGATCAACGCCAAATGTAGGCAATTTACTAACGATTCAATGATTCAATTTGAGCCTATGTCTCAAAAATCGAACAGGATTTTTTTTCACAAAAGTGACAGCCCTATACGAGAGGACACCAAAGTTGCAATATGTAACATTTGTTCTGCAAAAATCTCCAAAATTGTGGATTTTTTTTTGCACAACTTTTAAAAAACTATTTTATTTGATGGAACATAAAACTTGAAGAATAATATTATATGGTATTATTATTTATAAATATTGTTAAAAATATTTTATGTTTTGTTATGTAACTTAATAAAAGTTTGATTATTATATTGTGATTTTTCATTTCAGATCCATTAAATTCAAGCAATATATATATACGTTTTTAAAAGAAGCCATTTTCGGCTTCAGTTTCGGTTTTCGGCCAAGTGCATCCTAAATTTTCGGTTTCGGTTTCGGCCCAGAATTTTCATTTCGGTGCATCACTAGTATTATGTAAATGACTGGAAATTCTTTGGATGTAAAAATGACAACTTCCTTACAAAGTTTCTGAATACTGAACAGGCATCGATAAATGTTGAAATATACTGTGGAGGGATTTTTCAAGTTAATTTGTCCTGTGCACAAAAAAAATCATGACAAACTTTACATTTAAATGCTTATAAAGAGGCATGTGTATAGCAGTACAATACAGGAGAGAAAAAATATAATTATACTGTTCTCAGTAATAATACTACTACTTTGTGTTTGTAAAAGTTAAAGTATGTCTACATACATTAATCTTGATCATATCAGAAAACAGATTTTTCTTGCTATTTTTAAGTTTTAACTTTTTTTTTATTAAGCAACCAGATCGTTAACTGTAAAGGTCAGACAGAGGGTTTAAAATGTACACAATAGGTGCACAATAGTTGTGTCCCCATTCGCTATTCTATGCCTTTTTGTAGTATAAATAGTGTGAGTAGTGTGTTCACTGTTAGAACTTTTTGACTCATTTTTCAAATGATTTCCTGTATCATAAATCGATGAACTTTTGCTTAAAAACAGTGAAAAATGCCCTAATCCCTCTAAGTTTAAAAAAAGGTCACCCCCAGATAAAAAAAAATAGGAACAATCATAGGAGCTTTATAAGCAAACAACTCAACTTGATACTTTTTGATATTCGTTTAAGCAGTAATATAATACGACATAAGCAGTAATGTTTGTTATATGGTTGTTCTCCTTTTTTATCTAGGGTTACCTTTTTTAAACTTAGAGGAATTAGGGGCTTTTTCATTGTTTTTTTAGCAAAAGTTCATCGATGTATGATACAGGAAATCTTTATTTTGAAAAATTGTCAAAAAGTTATGACCCTAATGGTCACAGTGGAAACTCCAAATGGAAATTCCCGGATGAAGTGTAGAATGTTGGACTCTTCATGCTCTGAACTGTCACAGTTTTAATTACGTTGCAGAGAGGGGGGAGTTTTCAGACAAAATAACCTTATGAAGGTCGTACACCACACAGTGTGTAAGTGCATGTGTGCAAAGTGCATAGTGCATAATGTGGGACACAAGTGATGTTATGACTTTAAAAAAACTTGGCTAGTGAACTTGTGGAGAAGGATTAAACAAAATGCTTCTGAAATGTAATGTTGACTAAGTATGAACCCTATAAATTCTCCATGACCTGTGACTATATAATGAACCAATAGGAGGAGCTGTTGATCAGTAAAATTGTAAAGTCTGATACAGTGGCAGAGGGGAAAAAGTTGAAGGACTGAACAGGTGGACTAATTAATTACCCTTTCAATCTCTCTCTGTTTCTCTGCAGGTGATTTTGGGAGAGTATCGCTGGATGTCGTATGGTCAGGTGTATAAAGAAGTGAGAGCGTTCGGGAGCGGTTTGGCTTCTCTAGGACAGAGACCTCTGAAAAACATTGCCATCATCTGCGAGACCAGAGAGGAGTGGATCATAGCGGCGCAAGCCTGTTTCATGTACAACTTCCCATGTGAGTCACACGAACACGTACAAAACAAAGAACATCTCTTGGGTCCAGCAAAGAGCCTTCTTATCAAGAGCCGGTTTTAGGTTTCTTGAGTTGGTATAGAATTCTTTGTGGATTAAACATGTTTTTTTTAAAGAATCCGCACATATTTTAGATTGTGCAAACTCATTGCAACATGCCTCAAATCTTTTAGAAAATTGCAAATGCATAGAAACACCCAAACGACTTCCCATAATGCCCTAACTTTGTCATCTTCTACAGAAATGACAAGCATTAGTCAATTTTACTTATTTATGCATCATAGAAAACACAACATGGTACAGAGGCACGCAATGTGACACTGTTGTTCATGTTAACATATGCACATCTCAACCCGCACATTTATGCTAGTCTACAGCCAGATTTGTTTCATATTTGTGTGTTTATGACACACATGGGGCTAATACAGAGGTTTGTGTGTGTGTTTTGAATGGAGGTCAGATTGTCCTCATTGCACTGCTGTTATATAAACTCGCCATCCTCCCCTCCTCCTCCTCCTCCTCCTCCTCTCTCTTTTCCTTGCCTTCCTTTTTTTCCCTCTCACTTTCCCTCTTAAGTGTCTGATGGCGACGTGATTTTTCTCAGGTCTGGGGCCATCCCTAAACACACACTCACACACACTCAAACACAAAAATAAGGATGTCCCCTCAAGGACTCACTCAAACACACACTTACTCTCACACAGACACACACACACAAACTCAAACACACACAAACTCAAACACACACTCAGACACAGAAATAAGGATGTCCCCACAACGACTCACTCAAACACACACACACTCACTCACACACACACACACACACACACACACAAACACACACTCAAACACAGAAATAAGGATGTCCCCACAAGGACTCACTCAAACACACACTCACTTTCACACACACACACACACAAACTCAAACACACTCTCACACACACAATTATGTGTATGTGTGAAAAATACATATATAAATAAAATGCATTAAATGTGTGTGTATATACATAATATAATACATTATATCATATAGATTGTATATATAATATATATATTGCAGTAAATGATGTGTGTGTGTGTGTGTGTGTGTGTGTGTGTGTGTGTGTGTGTGTGTGTGTGTGTGTATAATACAAATAATTTAGAAACTAATATAAATGTATATATTATTTATGTTTATTTTATTGGTTTTTGGGGACGTGTTATCATGAGATTCACCCCCTCGTGTCTGTGACATAACACACACACACACACACACACACACACACACACACACACAGACAGACTGCTATGTCTCTTTGGCTGACTTCTGCACCCGGGTGTTCCTGTCAACATCAGATGCTCACGTACTTGTTGTCATCCGGCCTACGTGTGTGTGTGTGTGTGTGTGTGTGTGTGTGTGTGTGTGTGTGTGTGTGTGTGTGTGTGTGTGTGTGTGTGTGTGTGTGTGTGTGTGTCTGTCTGTGTGTTTGTTTGTTGTGTGTGTGTGTGTGTGTGTGTGTGTGTGTGTGTGTGTGTGTGTGTGTGTGTGTGTGTGTGTGTGTGTGTGAGAGAGAGAGAGAGTAGCTGTGTGTTCATATGTTGCAAACATGAATTGTTTCATGTGTTTATGTTAGATAATGTGTGTGTGTGTGCGCTCTTACACATTTAAGCTTATTTGCATGTGTGTGCATGTTGATGTTTCCGTGGTGATCTCTTTTCTGTTTGTGTCTCACGGCTGAAGTGTCGCGCCCTCAGGCAGTGACGCAGACTGATGATGTCACAGAACGCAGCTCACGGACCCCCTATATTCTCAGTGTGCTTTTGTCAGTGTGTGTTTTTGTCTGTTGATGAGCACAAAAGTAAAGGCACATGGATTGTTTCATGTATGTTTGTCATTTGCAAAAATGTGCATATATCTATATGAATATTTCTTCATATGTGCATGATTAGCTTTGTTTACTGTGTGTGTGTTTGTGCATGTGTGTTCTGGCTTGTGCTTGTTTGCCCTCATCCTGAACTTTTCACAGCCATGCGTGCTGCTGCTACTGATAACTGACACAGCTACACAACTGCATGCTCGAACTTAAGGGGAAAGTGTGTGTTATATATATATATATATATATATATACAATTGAATGGAATGGATATATATTACCATCCAAAAGTTTGGGAGACAGTGAGAAGTTTTTTAATTAATACAGAAATTAAATTGATTAAAAGTGACGGTAAAGGCATTTATAATGTTATAAAAGATTTCAAATAAATCTTGTCTCTCTATATAGAGAGAGAGAGTGTGTGTGTGTGTGTGTGGGGGGGGGGGTTCACAAAACGTCCCCACAAAGATGGTAATATCCAAATTCCTTGTCCTTGTCCCCATGAGGAAAACAGCTTATAAATCATACTAAGTGATGTTTTTTGAAAATGTAAAATTGCAGAAAGTTTTCTGTGATGGGTAGGTTTAGGGTTAGTGGATATAATATACGGTTTGTACAGTATAAAAATCAAGATGTCTTTTTAAAGTCCCCATAAAACCTGAAGACCCAACGTGTGTGTGTGTGTGTGTGTGTGTGTGTATGTGTGTTTTACAGTGGTAACTCTTTACTCGACTCTGGGAGGTCCTGCTATTGCTCATGGACTCAATGAAGCTGAAGTTTCCCACATCATCACCAGCAAAGACCTTCTGGAAACCAAACTTAAGGTGATCAGACACTCTGGACTAGTTCCTGCAGTCAAAAACCTGACTAACAAAGTGTTTTATGTAGTAATCTTAACTGGTTTTACTCAGATATTATTTAATGTGACTTAAAAAAAACATCTAATGTAACTAAATATGTTGCTGGCAAAGGATAAAGTAGTTACAACATCTACCAGCAGGGGCTAACCAGCCAAACTTTGACCCCTTGGACTTAAAGGAACACTTCACCCATTTGCATTAAGCTTTGTATCGTTAGAAATCGTTAGTCATATTTTTGAATGGTCGTGCATTATTCCCTCATTTTCCCCTGAGACGGGAGAAATACAGATTTCAGTGTTGCAGTTCCTGCTTATAATGATGTAAAATTCGTCATTCTAAGCAGGAAGTCCCATATCTTTGTAGAGGGGTTGAGACTACAAACACTCGTTCCTCATTTTTCCAGGGGGTGGGACCCACTCACGCTACAGACCTATTACAGATCAGTGTGTGGGACTTCACTTGCAGAAACTAAAAGCAATTTCCGCCATCTTGTTTGGAAGCTAAGCTAACAGGCGCTGTCGAGCCAGATGTGAAGTTACGACTTGGGAGTGGCTTGTGGAGCTGTGCAATGTGGTGCATTGTGGGAGTTGTTGTCTTCCATACAAATGCGCCCTAAAGTTCATTTCTGTCTTTCCTCGGTCAAGAAGGCACCAAAATCTAAATTTATGTTACATTTCGACTACATATGTGACCCACTTTCAATAAAGATTAATGTTCCCACGGGTTAACTGAGACCACATGGGTACATCACAGCCTACTTTACATGACCCAACCAAATCCCAATAGATAAATCATATCCCTCCTACTGAATATTATATTTTGTTCTGAAATTCATCACATACATGCACTAATGTTTTTGTCTGTCTGTATTTTGACACACAGAACATTTTGCTGGAGGTTCCGAGATTACGACATATCATCGTAGTTGATGATAAGCTCAACAGCGGCTCTGAATACCCACGAGGCATCAGTGTCCACAGCATGGCGGCTGTGAAGAGACTCGGGGCCCATCCTGAGAATGGTACCAGTGTGTGTGTGTGTGAGGTCATTTTAGGTCATGTGAATGAGAAATCCTCCATCTGTGTCAAATTAAGGCCAGGGTCGAGGGTGTCCCTGACTCTTTCGCTCTGCAGTTTACTTCCTCCGTTATAATTCTCTGTGAAGCCCTCAACAGCTGGTTGTGGTAGTCGTCATCACACACTGGAGAGTGTGTATGTGTGTGTCGGGTCATGTTTTCTCACACTACCACAGACTTCACATGACATTGAGCTGATCTTCCTCCTTCGGCTCGACATGACATTCGCTCTGTTCTGTGTCAGCGTGCTAATGCTAAATCACATTGGCCCCTTAAAACACACTCACGCACACAAATGTACACACTCGATTCCCATGTTCCACATTAATGGTTCTAAAATCTTGGGACGGCTCAAATGGCACTCTCATTTTCAAAGCTAAAACGTTCTGTTCTGCTACTGACATTTCACCCCCGCTTCCTGTTCTTATCTTATTTCATTCATTCACACATACAACTATATTTTTACTTGGATAGTCTTTATCAATATTTCAATTCAAAATATTATAATTCAAACAACTATAAATTCAAGTTTACAACCTATCCTCCCCTCATATGCAGTGTTATGGGTTATTCACCAAATAATCGTAGTTTCAAACCAGTGTTTTTTATTTGCTAAAAAAACTATTAAAAATCATTTTGATATAAAGCTGAAATAAAATATAAATATTTGATGAAAAATTTAAACTTTAAAAAAAGTACAAAAATTACCAAAAAACATTTTTATTTTTGGATAAGCTATTCCTTTTAAGAATCCTTTCTATTATAACTCAAATATGTTTCTTACCACAAAAGCCATAGAAGCTGGCATGTCATTAACAAACAAACTAATTCCTTTAAAGCAACACTAAGGAACATTTTTTACCTTAAAATAATGTTTCCAAAATCGTATCAGTGGTTCATCAAGTCGTAACAGGGTGAAAGGCACTTCTGCATTAGCTTTGCAGCCCTATATCTGCTATAACCACACTATGCAAGTTTGCCAAACCGGGTCGCGTTTCTGTAGTTCGAATGAGACATAGGAAAACTACAAATTTGACTTGCTTTACGTCAAGCGTTACAATAGTCATTATTTAGTTTTTCTTCGTTTCTGATGTCGCAATACATCATAGTTTCATGAAATCATGCAACATACTCTATCTTGTCTGTGGACATCGTTCATTCCAAAGCCGCTGCTGGATAAACAAATAGCGTGCATGCGACAGTAGGCTGCGGTAGGCTAAATTATTTACGACAGCGGTAATGGACAATTCCGCTTCCAACCTGTAGGGCGACTGAAGAGGAAAAGTTCCTTAGTGTTACTTTAAGAAAAACAGTCAGAATGAAAACTGGCCTGGAAAACTTAATAACATGTGAAATGTCATAAAAATTGAGTCATAGAAATTGCTGTGGTGAATATACATGTTTTTTGTTATTCTCAGATCTAAAATATTGAATTGTCTTGAACTCTCTGAATTGAATTTTTATCATAATGATTGGAAAATTCATATAAATTCACGAGTCAAAGGGTATGGAAACTGTATTGATGTGTTAAAATGGAATAAATTCTGAATGAAACACTGATTTTATTTCGCTGGACAGGTAAAATAAGAATTATTAAAATAATCCTCTTACATTTACACACTCAGGAGATCAAGGCAAAGCTCTGTGATGTTATAATTAAACACTCAAGAGTACAAAGGTCTCATCTGTGATTTTACAGTTGCACAGTTATGAGATGAAAGCACTACTCTATGATGTCACAACAAATAAGCATTGAGGAGATCAAAGCCCTGTTCTGTCACAGTAAAGCATTCTAAAGCCAGATATAATGCATTCTAATTGGAATGCTAGTGATTAATAGAATAATCCCTTTATATATGTGACCCTGGATCACAAAACCAGAGTCACAAGTCGCACGGGTATTTGTGGCAATAGCCAACAATACATTGTATGGGTCAAAATTATAGATTTTTCTTTTATGCCAAGAATCATTAGGATATTAAGTGAAGATCATGTTCCATGAAGATATTTAGTTAATTCCCTACCGTAAATATATAAAACATTTTTTTTGTGTGAGTGAATGCAGCACAATCGTGAACATAAATGGACAACTTTAAAGGAGATTTTCTCAATGTTTAGATTTTTTTGCACCCTCAGATTCCAGATTTTCAAATAGTTGTATATCGGTCCTATCATAACAAACTATACATCAATGGAAAGCTTATTTATTCAGCTTTCAGATGATGTATACATCTCAGTTTCAAAAAATTGACCCATGTGACTGGTTTTGTAGTGCAGGGTCACATATAGAGAATATAATTAGACATTTGTAGTAAGTTCTTCTGATGTCTCCACAGCGTCGAGGCAGAGACAGGCTCCGTGTTCCTCTGATGTGGCCGTGATCATGTACACCAGCGGATCCACTGGAGTGCCTAAAGGAGTCATGATCTCTCACAGTAATATTATTGCCGCAATCACTGGCATGGCAGAGAGGATTCCCAACCTTGGGTATGGAAACAAATCCATGCTAACATCCCTCGATCTGTCACGTCTTGGCATTAACTGTGCACATGCAGTATTGTGCATTCACTGATGTGTTTGTGGATGTCGTATATTTATCAGTGTTTCCTAGAAAACCAATCGTTCCCTATGGATAAAATAAACAGAGAGTGAGAAAGAGAAAAAACAGTGACAGTTATGGGTCTGTGGGAATTTCTGTGCCATGCACTGCATATTATATATGTCATGTATATTTTATTGTCCAATTCTACTTTGTGTTTGAAAAAACAAACTGAAAATACAGGAAAAACTGTTTTTGCAAAAAACTTTTATTAGGCAAAATAAAATAAAAGAATAAACTTTCTGGTAACACTTACAATAAGGTTTAATTTGTTAACATTAGTTAATGTATTAACTAACATGGACTAACAGTGAGCAATACATTTGTTACAGTATTTATTAATCTTCGTTAATGTTTGTTAAAAATCCAGCTGTTCTTGTTCTTGTTAGTACACAGTGCATTAACTAATGTTCACAAATACAACTTGATTTTAATAATATGTGAGTAAATGTTGAAATTAACATTAACTAAGATTAATAAATGCTGTAGAAGTATTGTTCATTCTTAATTCATGTTAACTTTAGGAGTTAACTAATGTTTACTAATGAAACCCAAGTGTCACCAACTTTCTTATTGTTTGGAAAAAGATATTTCTGTATAAAATAATGACAATTTAGATGTAAATGTGGTCCTCCTTTTTCAAAATTTTAATTCATATTTGCTGAATAAAAGATGAACAGTAGTGTAGATTTCATAATGATCACGTCTTTAATTGTTTTTATGGCTGTTGGTAAAGTAAAAGTTCAATGTAGTATCAGAAAAAAATCACATTGTTTTCTGTATATTTCTGTTATTATTCTATTTTAATTTTTATACAAGATGTGTAGAACAGGCCTGATGATTAACAGAATAGTATAGCAGTCTGACTAACTAGATACTGTATGTTTAGATATAAAACAAATATTTCCATTCTCTGGTTTTAAATTTAAAACCTGATGTTTATATTAAACAGACAGTTTTTGTTTTTGCAGTGAGGATGACACATACATTGGCTACCTTCCACTGGCTCATGTGTTAGAGTTGAGCGCTGAGATGGTGTGTTTTGCTCACGGCTGTAGAATCGGCTACTCTTCACCACAAACTCTCTCAGACCAGGTAATAACCTTTTGCTCCTATCGACTCTGAAAGTCAAAACACAGGCCTATGATGTTACAGTGAGGCACTCAGTTCATCAAAGCGCTCTCTGTGATTGGACTCAGGAAATCAACACAGTGCTCTGTGATGTCGCAATCAAGCATTTAAAGTAGAGATACACCGATATTAAATTTCTCAGCCGATACCAATAGCCGATTATTCAGAATGATATCGGCCGATACCGATAGTTTGTTTGTCATATGTATAAAAAAATCACTCCCAAATAATGCTGCAAACTATACAGACAACCCTCTCATTTGGCACACTATAATATTAGAGGTTAAAATTAACAACAGAGCTATTATATTCAACTGCTATTTATTTCCAGATAATATTTACACTCAAATAAAAGCTGAAATGTTTGTATACAACTCAGTTACACATATAAGGTAGTTTTCAAAAGCACTTGTCTTCATGGCAAATTTATTCAAACATATATAATTAACAGTAAATAAGCTCTTCTCTAGTTTTTTTTAAAAAAAAGCTAAGTAACAAACGGATGACTTTCCTGAGCTAAATGCAACACAAAGAAATATTGTTCACAAGCTTCACAAGAAAGTTTTATTGACGTCTTTCCACGGTTGAAACACTGATTTGAGTGATTACATGAGACATGACACGGATTTCGGTAAGTTGTACTTACCTTCTGATATTCATGCATGTTTTTCTAGATACAATTTGTATTAAAGTGGAAGAATAGACTCGCGCTCAGCGCTGCTGCTTGAACTGAGGCACTACAGTGATCTGTCACGTCACATTTAAGAGCGTCAAAACGCCATTTATTGTTTGAATTTCATGATAAAATGGACAGAATTTGAAAGATGACACTTTGTTTCTTTCTAGAAGTATCAAAACACAGATCTATTTGCGATTATTGGGTGAGAGGTGTGCTACAAATAATGTTCAGTAGCCTATAGGGAAAAACTATAGGGAAAAAATTCATAGGGTCAAATAGAGCCTGCTTTTATGTAGCTATTAATGCGTTATTGTCGCATTAACTTGCCTTAACTAACTCAACACGAGAGATTTCCTTCACACACAATGTGATTTCCTGTCGGTCATGTTTTACCGCACCCTTTTGATTGACAGGATATAATCGGCACTGATCATCGGCTGTTTTTAAACATTTTTAAACAAAATCCGCCTTTACAAGAGCCTGCTGTGCTCTGATTGGTCAGACGGCCCAGTCTGTTGTAATTGGTCGACCGCTTACAGCCCGTGTCAGAAATTAAACGTCTTTTGTCGACAACACAAACCAAACTCTTTCAGTATCCGCTACAACTACAGTGTTTGAGGGCGGGTCAAAGTAGACCTTGTTCACGGCAGCCAATGAAGACATTAGACTGACATTATTTATTTCTTTTAGGAGAAAATAACTCCATTTATTGTGCACTTTGATCTTTGAAACTTTGCAGTCCTTTTACATTCACAAACAGCTATATAACACCCTACATTAAAGGTCCCATTGCATGAAAATTTCACTTTATGAGGTTTTTTAACCTTAATATGAGTTTCCCTAGCCTGCCTATGGTCCCCCAGTGGCTAGACGTTTTGATGGGTGTAAACCAAGCCCTGGGTATTTTTGAGAAAATGAAAGCATTTGTACATTTTTGGTTGTACAAATGAACACAAAAGTATTTTTTTAGTTCAATGCTCATCACTGCAACCTTTTATGTGATGGGAATAGATCTAAATACTTAAAAAACTTCTCACGATTCGTTAATCCCGATAGCTGTAATAGTAAAAACGTATAATAGCTGTAATAGTAAAGGTTTTCGAGAGAGTTCCACATGTAATGCTAATTATTTCATATGCAAGCATGTCAGCCAATCACAGCAGTGGGCGTTTACACTGAAGTCTCACACAGACACGCCCCTTCAAACAGCGTTCAAATCAGTGGCTAAAATCAGGCTAGGAAATATGCCTTTTATTTCTAAATTATAACAACTTTTGATAAAAAAAGCATAATAGGAGCAAAATAATGTCACCAGAGAAAATGCTGAAACGCCAGAATCACGTAATGGAAAACATGTGCAGCACTGTGGGAGTTTTCTTTGGTTTTGCAAATGGGTTGAAATGAATTAAACTTACAGAGATGTTTCTCTTTTTGTGTTGTTTTCACTTTATAGTCAACCAAGATAAAGAAGGGAAGCAAAGGAGACATTAGTGTCCTGAAGCCCACTCTAATGGCAGCAGTACCAGTAAGGCTGAAGCTTTTTCTCTGTTTCTCTCTGGGCTTTTGGGGTTTAATGTCAGCGAATGTGATTGTCCAGAATGATTCGCAGCTGTAAACAGAACGTGAGAAAGCCCGGTGTGGATATCCCTCTGACATACACAAACACACACACACACACACACAAGTAGTGACTCACACACTGTAGATACACAATTAATAATGTTTAATTTCAAGATTTTCTTTGCCTGAGGACACTGTAAATGCACACTCACTCACTCACACACACACACACACACACACACACTGTCTTGGTGTGGTTGGATACGAGGGTCCCTGTGGACTGATAATGACACAGCACAGCAAACTTCCATAAACACAGCGGCTGACACAGCTCTCTCAGCAGTGGGAGAACATCCGAATCATAAGGGAGCATTGAAAAAGAAAAAATCATAAGGGGCTTGTCCACCCTCCCATATCACAATGTGAAATGGAAAAATGTCAGCATGAGCTCAATTAGATCCATGTCCACTTCCCTTGGTGGTACCAGATGGTAATATTACCATTGTTCTGAATGACTACCATATTCATGTACCATGAAATATTATACTTTAAGTTTTTTTTAAGATGTGTTCTACTTTTTTGTGGTAATTTTTATCCTCCTCTCTCTGTGAGAAGAGGTCATTGCTTCTGTGCCCACAGTCTAGGGGTCCTTTTGTGATATCATTTCCTGTTTTTTGTTTGTTTGTTTTTTCACAGAATGGCCTCCTGCATGTTGATTATACCTCAATGACTTTTGTTTGGTGGACAAAAGTTTTTGAAATGTTAAAAACATATTAATAATGTAATAATAATTTAGCATAAAAAACTATTTTGGTCAGAAAATTCTAGACTTTTACATTGTATATTTTATTGTATATTACATATGTTAGTATGTATATAATGATTTTCTATTTTATTTCTTTTTTTAAATATTGAGATTTGTGAGACTTTTTTTCTGTCTTATGATGTCTGGGGGAGGGTTACACAAAATAGACATTTTGGATTTCAACCCCACAAAAAAATTATAATTTTAAATCAGAAGTGTAAACGTGAGCATCATAAAAGAGGTGTATTCAGGTCATTGCAAGTGTGACATGCATTAACGTTTTAAAAAATATATTAATGTCTGGAAACAAAGACATTCATGTAATGTCAGAGAGAGATAGAAACCCTTTCATGTTTCAATGAGGTCATCAGTTATGTCTGCGGCTCTTATATGCACATATATTCTCTGTCCGTGTGTGTAGGAGATTATGGATCGAATCTACAAGAATGTAATGCTAAAGGTGGAGGAAATGGGCACTTTTCAGAGGATTCTGTTTCTGCTGGCCTACAACTATAAGATGGAGCAGCTTGCGATGGGATACAGCACTCCACTGTGTGACAAGTACATCAAACACACACACGAATACTCTCATACACACTTACAAACTCCCTCCCTTGTGTTGAAGAACATTCTTTACAAGCTGCTCATGATTTAGAGTAGTAAAACTACAGTAAAGCTTGTGTTTCGAAACTTGAACACGTATATTTACATTGTTATAAAACTATAATGAAAAACATGTAACTTGTATAATTGAATCAGTATTTATTTAGCTCAGTGGTTCTCAACTAGTTTGGCCATGATGGGACCCACATTTTCCCATTGTCATCAAGCCACGACCTACTTTTTTTAGGATACACACACACACAGACACACACATACATATATATATATATATATATATATATATATATATATATATGTATCGTATATTAATACATTTGTAATAAAAACCAAGCAAAATTATTTCACAAAACTTTTTGACACACACACACACACACACGAGTACCATCCTCCTTTACTTAACATACACTTAAATTGTAAGAATATGACTAATAATTAATAAATAGTAGGTCTATAAGATAAGGCTATTAAATAGCAGTCCCAAAATAGTTTTTGTTAATACAATTAAGTTGGTATGAGCAACCACCAGTCACTTAAATATATGCAAAATAACATGTGAAAATAAAGTGGCATTTTGGGGTTATGGAAACAAGTTACCAAATACACAATACTAACATGAACTGTTAATAAAACATATGGAAACTGCTCCTGATGAATAGAAAGAACATCATACCTGCATGCAAACAGTGTGCGCTTTTAAATCCAATTTCACTTTATTTCGCCGTTCTGGAAGGCGTGTGTCTAACGCTAACCAATCAGACCTCAGGAACCGCCCCAAATGCCGCAATAACCAGTCAGAAAAAAAAGATAAATATATTTTTTAAAGTCAGGGCGATCATCATTTTCATGATCGATCGTCGCTGTCACGAACGAGTACTCGATCACTCTTGCCCATCACTACTCAGAACCACTTTTGGGTCGTGACTCACCGGTTGAGAAACACTGATTTAACTAAATATTTATTTCACTATTCTTGGAATACTGAGTCAAAGTTTTGAACCAGTTCATTGAAATATCCAAAAAAAAAAACAATCTACCACAATCAATTAGTCTTCTCAATGCTACTCGAAAGAAAGACGACATTCTGGGATGGTGCATTTGATTATTATTGAATTATCATTGAATAGCAATACTAATTTTAGTAACTCCCCAAAACCGGTTCTCACAGTCACTGACATCCCTCACACACACATACAGAAACTCGACACATCTTACACGCATGTCCTCAATATACTCTACCATCAAAGCCCAATCTTTCTTCTCTCTCCAGGCTGGTCTTCCGTAAGGTTCGGGCATTGTTAGGTGGACGTTTACGAGTGTTATTGTCAGGCGGGGCACCTCTCTCTGCGGTGACCCAGCGGTTCATGAACATCTGCTTCTGCTGCCCTGTGGGTCAGGGCTACGGCCTCACAGAGACCTGCGGCGCCGGGACCATCAGCCAGCGTGAGATTTACACATCTACTGTCGGCACTGTTATTTCATGATTTCAAATACTAAGACTATTCAAATACTATACTTCAAATACATATTTTCATAACCTACACTACTACCTTTAAATGTGAGGGGTCAGTAAGACATTTTGTTAAAAAGACATTAATACTTTTATTCAGCTAGGATGCATTAAATTGATCAAAAGCATCAGTAGAGACATTTATAATGTTACGAAAGATTTCGTTTTCAAATAAACGCTGTTCTTTTGAACTTTCTATTCATCAAAGAAGCCCAGTTTCAACAATATTAAGCAGCACAACTGTTTTCAACATTGATAATAATCAGAAATGTTTCTTGAGCAGCGAATCATCATGTTAGAATGATTTCTGAAGGATCTTGTGACACTGAAGACTGGAGTAATGATTCTGAAAATTGACGTAGGTGGTCAGGAAGAAGACAAGATGAGGCACAGAGGATCTAATTTGCAGCACTATTAATTTAAATGTACTAAACAAAACAAAGATACAATGAAGGCAAACGTGTGAGCTAACACAAACAGCACCAGACAAAGAACAGACAGAAATGAGGGCATTATATACCAAGCAAACTCAATAAACAAAACAAGGATCAGGTGTGTGAAATCAGTGTATCAATCAGTAACCATGACAACAGAAGGAAACACAGGATAATAATGTGATACAACCTAAAAAATCCATTAAAAATAATACTGAAACAGAAGAACGTGATAGGAGGAATAAATTACATTTTAAAATATATTCAAATATTACTGTTTTTACTTTATTTTTGATCAAATAAATGCAGCTTTGGTTAGAGACTAACACATTTAAATCTTACCAAACCCAAACTTTACAGTATGTAAATATAACTAGTGTTAAAGGCACACAATCATGGATATTGTAACACTTCAGTGGGTCATATGATGGAAAATAGACTCTCATACACCGCTGCTATAAAGCTCACGTTTTTACAACACAAGTAATACGAGCAAAACTACATTGTCCCATTCAAAGCAATAAAACTAGTTGAAAAATGTTCTGTGGTCTGTGGTGCAAAAAATACATGACTGACATCATAAGTGGACCTCAGAGTCCAAACAAATCATGATATGATCTCTCTAATACGTAAACAGATTCTGCATACTCAAAATAACAGTAATTGTGTATTAATGAGAAAATTATATTTACAAAAGTCCAGCCAAATGAAACTAGGTCTCTAACTCTATATCCTGTTCCTTAAAAACGTTAACATGGACATTTGTGGAAGACAGTTGCCTTGTAAAATGATTGATGGTTGTGTTCCTAAGAGGAATCTATGGTGGAACAGGCAACGCAGCTGGTGACTCCTGAAATATGAGATTTTTTTTTAAGCGAAGAAACACATTTAGTCATATGTTATAATGTTTTTTTGTGCAATGGAAATAATTATATAACTGTGACCTTAGAGCCAAAGCACAGATTGTTTTATTTGATCTTATTGTGTGTGTGTGTGTGTGTGTGTGTGTGTGTGTGTGTGTGTGTGTGTGTGTGTGTGTGTGTGTGTGTGTGTGTGTGTGTGTGTGTGTGTGTGTGTGTGTGTGTGTGTGTAGTTTGGGATTACAGTACAGGACGAGTTGGCGCACCATTGGTTTGTTGTGAAATTCAGCTGAAGGACTGGATAGAGGGTGAGTGTGACACACACACATACACACATTTATCTGCTCTTATAAAAATACTGTCATGGACGTTTACCTATCCATCAAGAGATACGTCTGGTGGTTTGCTACCTCGAGAGAATTATGAGCAATATAACAGCAGAACAAAAGAGAAGGAAGTGGAAAAAAGTATTTATGGTCATTTGTGGCCTTGTAAGGAAGACACTTCGAGCGGCTATTTCTGGACAGATCAGCTCAGCTGTGTTCTGTAAATGATACACAGTAACCAAACGTTTTTATTTGAAAACGCATTAAATTACTATGAACAGTCTATATTCATTACATAGGAAAATACAGGCCTAAATGTTATATAATGGCAGCATTATTAAAGCCATAAGAATGAAAGGCCACACGTCACAGGGATTAGATGGTTACACTTTTATGTTTTAACACTAAGGCCTCACAAAACATTATATAACGGTATCTAGGCAGTCTTCGCTAGCTTGCAGTATCACTTTGGAGATTACTGTGTTACCCATTTCCATTATAGCCAAGCGACTTCTCTGATTGGTGGGGCTGGATTTGCCAAAGTTTGTCAGAGTAGTTTGTTCAAATCTTTGAAAGACATTCAGTTTGTTTGAGGCGCTTAGTAGCAAGTAAAGTAGATATCCATATGAAGATTAGCCCTTGTGAAAAAGAAGTGCACTTAATAAATACTTTTCTAAAAAATAATGCTGAAGTAAATAACATGCTTTCAAAGAATACTTAACTATCATGTATACTATACTTACTGAATGTACTGCTTTCAGAAACTGCAATGTATTGTTTTTACATGCAACTAACCCTAAACCAGACCCTAAACCTAACCCTATAGTAAGTGCATACATGAAGTTTATTTATTATTACTCCGTACTTAAATGTATAATTACACCGTAACACTGACACCTTAAAATAAAGCATAATCGTTAATTGCACTTAAATAAAAAACATATTATAGTTTAAATTTATATTAAATGCAATTAGATGAACTAATGTGCTTTTTTACCCACTTAACTTAATTCCATTTTTATATGTAATTTCATAATTATATTGTCTTTAAAATATATGGTTTAAGTGTACTGATGAATGTCTGAATTAACTACCAATATACACTAATGTAATTTCTATTGAAACTTGTGTCATATTTAAATATACTACTACAACACAAAACACACTACAGTTTAAATTATAATCAACACATTAGATGTGCTTTAGTATGTTAGTCAACACATCAAAATAAGTGTACTTCTTTAAAGCATGACAAAAGATATGAAAAGATAATGATTTAGAGTGTAATCATGTAATTTCACATTATTACAAAGTGCACATTTTAAAAGTATACTTGAGTGTGTTAAGAAACAGTAATGGAAGTGTACTCTCTTCAAGTACACTAAAGTGGCCTTTTATTTAATTAATCTTATATTATCTGCAAGTAAAAATATATACTTATAAGATTTGAAGTACTCTACAAGCACACATTCAATACAATTAAGCACACTTCTTTTTCACAAGGATTCATGCACTAGTCGACACACACTCTCTGACAATTTTCAGTGTTTTAACTAGACCTGTTCATGGAAACCGCCCCTAAATTGGCTAGAAAAACTGTGATTGGTCCCTTTATTTGTCAGTCAGATGGTCTCTTCCTGTCTAAGTGGCCTGTTCTTGGCCAACATATGCTGCAATGTGGACTAAACTTATGTCGATTTGTCAAACGTTTGGCTACAGGAGACTAAAATAACATTGACTTTTGGCTAAACAACCTCTGAACCCGTGATAGGTCTGTCTTCAGTTTCGCTCTGGAGATTTTGAAAGATACTTGTATTTCTGGAATTCTTCTGTTGCGCTTTTATACAGTGTAGTCTGTTTTCCCATCCCTCTTTTTTGTCATCATAATGCATCATGTATGTGTGTATCCAGGTGGCTATCGCAGCACAGACCGGCCCTGTCCTCGAGGAGAGATTCTGGTCGGCGGGCCAAACGTAACAATGGGCTACTACAAGAACAAAGACAAGAACCGTGAGGACTTCTTTGTGGATAAGAAAGGCCAGCGGTGGTTCTGCACTGGAGACATCGGAGAGTTTCATGGAGATGGCTGTCTGAAGATTATCGGTAAGAGAGCGACAAAGAGAGATTATCCAGAACATCATAAAGATTGTTTTGGCAGGAGTGAGCGAATGGAAATCCCATCTGTTTTGCGATAAAACGCTTTAGTCCTGTTCTTCCTGTAAATGACACATCTCACTGTCAACATATTCCCATAAAGGCAGTGATAAGAACTCAAAGAAAGCAGGATACACTCCAAAAGGGAGAGAAAGGAGAACTTCCTGTAGTTCACTTATCATATCAGATGAAATCTGCTTAATATTTGCATGTGTGTGTGTGTGTGTGTGTATTAAGACCGTAAGAAAGACCTGGTGAAGCTTCAAGCAGGAGAATATGTGTCTCTGGGAAAAGTGGAGGCCGTCCTGAAAAGCTGCCCACTCGTCGACAACATCTGTGCCTATGCCAGCAGGTGCCAACACAAAGTACAACCTGTACCGCACTAATAAAAACACATGTGTTACAGTACTAACAAATGCCTTAGAAAGTTTTCTGGTTCTTCTACAGTTACAATCATTCATAGACTCTTAAAGTATCATGAAAATCTGACTTTTTCCGTGTTTAAGTGCTATAATCGGGTCCCCGGTGCATCTACCAACCCAGAAAACGTGAAAAGTGACAACCCAGTAACTTTGTTTTGGTAAGCCTTTCTCTGCAAGCATGTCAAAAAATAAGCCGATCAGATTTCGCTCCCCTTCTGACGTAGGAAGGGGATCTTATTATAATATTACCGCCCCTTAATCTGTACGTTTCCACCCACGGCGCTGCCATTTGGTTTTCGGAAGCGACAACAGTGTAACCAGATCTAACGCAATGGCAAAACTTCGAGCAAAGCATGCAAACTGTTCTGTCGTTGCCGCACAGACGAGCACTGAACACTATTTGACCAAAAAATTCCACAGCTGTCTTATAAAGACCTCAAGGAACTGTGTCAACTTGTGTAAAAGTTAAACATGACAGTACATGCAAGTTGATGAGAATTAGATCAATGTAACTCCACAACAACTACATAAATGCATCCACTAACCATTCAGAAACATCCAGGTGCGTCTAAAGGTTGCAGCGTCTTCTGAGTCTCTCTGTAAGGCTGCACTCTCCGCTACTGGTTATTTCTGAGATTTTGGATAAGATTTGCGTGTTTTGTTATTGCCGTTATCCAAAGCTCGTGTAAAGGATCGGCCATCTTCTGAACGGAGGCGGGGAGTGGCAGCTCATTTGCATTTAAAGGGACACACAAAAACAGCACGTTTTTGCTCACACCCAAAAAGGGGCAAATTTGACAAGCTATAATAAATGATCTGGGGGGTATTTTGAGTTGAAATTTCACAGACACATTCTGTGGCACCTTTAAGCATTTGCCTTTAAATCCATTTAAATCCAAACAGCGACTTTTTTTGTCCAGGCAGTGTATGTAGTGGCACCACACAGCAAGCACACTGGCATCACCAGTATTTTAATATGAATTCTGTAACATCATTTCTAAATAATGTATGTCAGTAATCATGTCAAGTCACCTTTACTGATAAAGCACTTTTATAAAATACAAATTGATTCAAAGCAGCTTCACAGTGATGAATAGGAAAATAATGATCAATTATTCTGTAGTAAAGCAGCTCTAAAAAAGACAATAGTGTCGATTCAGTTCAGTAGCTGTATAAAGTCCATCAAGTATGAAATTAATTCATAATCCTTATAAGGAGCTCTGCAGAAAACAATAGTGTCATTATTCACTTTGAGTCAGTTCAATGTTGATTACATTCGGTTCAGTAATAATTATGATGTTACAACATTCCACAATGATTTAATTCATGTATAATGCAACTGTTAAATAGACCCACTGTACCTGAAAAGCTTAAAGCACAGTTCAGTCATTTGTATCTTTTTTTATATTGTATTTGTCCTATTGTTGTTGTTAATAAATATGAAATAAAATAAAAATAACTATATTGGGATATATATTAATTTCTTGAAATAAAATGACTCTTAAGAAATCATATCGCCCAACCCTAACTAAAACACTTTGACACTTTGATAGTCAACACTCCTGAATACACCCACAAATAATTTTAGTCCCTCCTCTTCCTGTTTTCCAGTGACGAGTCGTACGTGATTGGCTTTGTGGTGCCCAATAAGAAGCAGCTCCTGGCGCTGGCTGAGAGGAAGCGTATCAGAGGGTTGTGGGAGGAGCTCTGTAACAACCCTGTCATCGTGGAGGAGGTGCTTAAAGTCATCACAGAAGCGGCACTGACAGGTGAATGGGTCCCTGGCATACTATCATACTACTCATACTATTTCTGTAGTATGTTGCATGTATACTGTGCACAGAATGCAAGTTTCTCTACGAATGCATTAGAGCTGCATGATTAATTGTTAAAAGATCTCAATCTCGAACTCCCATGCAAACTTATTTCTAAATGACAACAGTTCTCTTGTCTAATAAACCTTTTTTTTTTAAATCACACCAGAACATTCAAATCTGTGTTTGCTCTGCAAAGTACTCACAATAAAGCAATCACCTTTTGAAAGTAACTTGGCGCTTCCAAATAACGATTGTATCATTAAATCGTTACACCAGTAGGTGGCGACAAGTGACTGTTAAAAATATGTATTTGTCTTTGAATCATTCAAGATTCGTTCAAAAACGTTGATTCATCCAGTAATGAAACAAGTGAAATATTTATGAGTCACTGAATCATTCATTCGAACCAATTTTTTTTTTTTTTTCAAATGAATTAAACATTTTTAAATATACGGCAGCAAATAACATTTTGTCAGAACCTCTAGTAAATTATATGTTATTTTGTTTAATTATCTGTTCAGAATCGTGATCTCTATCTGAAGAAAAAAAAAATCGGGATTCTCAATTTATCCAGAATCGTTCAGCTCTAGAATGCACCAGTGATATAATATTGGCCCCAATCGTATAATCTTAAAATGTTACTTTTATAGATCAGGGCTTCCCAACCGGGAGTTCGTGAGGTGATTAAAAAGCTAATAATTAATTAATCAAATGTAAAATCAAAATAAATAAATGGGGCTGCACGATAATCACTATAATATGATCCACTGTATTCAGCCTCTCACAGTAAATGCGGGGAACTACTGTGAGTTTAACGTTCATTTGGGAACACAACATGCTCTAGATTATTTTATTACAGAAGTTTACAGCATTTCAGGAGCTAGAGGATTTGAACATTTGAAAGTAAAGAATTTAATATACAGCATAAATATTAGTGTTGTAGTGTCAATAAAATGATTATTATAATTATTAAATAATATTTTTTTATTTTACATTACAATTGTAATTTACAAAAGTAATATAAAATATATCCACATCTAATATGGACTGAGATACTATCACAACTAAAAAGAGGTTTGAGTCCATTTTAAAGTCCAACTACAAAAGCTGCTTTTCCCCCCGTCTCGCCAAACTGTTCTCTTTGCTTAACCGTTCCATTCCGTGCTGATCCGATCCGATCCGATCCAAATTAAGTAAATATTTCACATCTAAGGGGTTCGGCTGACAAAAAGGTTTGGGAATCCCTGCTATAGATTAATGTTTATATCCTGCACAAAGTCATTTGTTGTGCTTCTTGTTTTACCACTTAGTTTTACCACTTGTGCTTATGATTCATTTCCTGTTCCTGTGTATTTAACAGCCCAGTTAGAAAGATTTGAGATTCCTCGGAAGATCTGCTTGAGCATTGAGCCCTGGACTCCAGAGACCGGCCTGGTTACAGACGCTTTTAAACTCAAGCGAACGGAGCTAAAAACTCACTACCAGGACGACATTGAGAGGATGTATGGTGCCAAGTAGAATCAAACCACTGCTGATTCCAGACAAAAACGGCGGACAAGAGGGCCAGAAAAAGTAACTTATCACACTATAGCAAACTCCAATCAGGATGGAGATTTCCCATGGATGTTACAGACATGTGAACATAATCATTTGGAAATTTTTCATACAGTTGATTGATCAGTATGATATTTCTGATGTCCAGTAAACACAAACACTCACAACCAGCAATACTCAAAGCTGCCAAAAGTAATGCCAGACTTCCTCCAGACTTAAGCACATGCGCACTCTCCAACATGCAAAAATGTTACAATTACATATAGTACACACACAAAATCCATTTATAATCTGATTGATTGCTCATATCCTTCATGTAAACACCTCGATCAATCCGAATGAGCTCGATCTGAATGACTTTTCGATTGGATTGAAAGGTGTGGTGTAGACCTGAAGTAATCCATGAATCTGACTATTTACTCATTCGAATTCAGTAATACCTTGCGCACATGCACAGTGCTGTGATGCGTATATTTAAATGCGTTTTACATCATACAAACGTGCATATGTTATTTGATGATACTAAAAAAAACTCTTCTGACATGCACGTCAACTTTCTTTTTAGATATCTTCTGGTGACATTATCGCGGTGGCTTTCTCCGGTTATATACATGGTGACTAAGCACTGTGTTTTGCTCTCAATACATGTAACTCAGATGCAAAGTAATATGTGAATTGGATTGCAAAATGTAGGGTTCACATTCAAATTAAATTAGTGCTTAATGTTAGCCTGGAAATCCAGACCTAAATCTAAAAGATTAATGGTCTGGCGTCGACTAATGAAAATCGCCAAGCTCGAAGGGCGGCACCAAGCATGCATTTGAAAATCTCACTGCACGCAATTGGATAACGCTACGACCAATCACAACAATAAACCCCATACGCTTACCTGTAGCTACCAGCGGAGCTAACTGGTAGATTATACTCTTACCGTATCCGGTCGGCAAAACAGCAAAAATGCCCTTCTTGCAAAAGAACGATTCGAGCGGCGTCTTCTGTTCCTGTTTTAGATAAAAAGGCAAGTCTAACTCATTCATTGTAGCGGCCAAAGCCTTTTCAAACAACTGGTGTTCATCCATAGGCATCTTGCAATATTTACTAATGACATCGACGTCACAGCGCTGTCGTCATCTGTTTAGCTCGCCTATATCAGATAACCCGATGTGATTGGTGCAGCTCAGATCGAGGGGCATATTTAATGAGCATCATTACTAGACACCAGAGTAACTCGCTGAGCAAATTCAACTTGTGCTCTCGCGAGAACTCTGGATTACCAGGGTAGCTTAATGTGCGATTTCTCAGGACATTTTATGCATGTTATCCCCCCCCTCCCCCCATGAATCAAAAGACATGTTTTTCTAAGCTTACTTTTTCATTGAAACCTTCAGTTTCTTGTAGATAGACAAATGCTGATGCAAACGTTGGAATGGCTTCATTAGGATGTCTAAACACATCAGGAAATCTTAAAGTCATTATTTGCTTTTTCAATCTTTCCATAATTTGAATTGAATTCTGTCGGGAGGAGACTGTGTGCATATTAACCAACGATCTGGAAAATCAAACATCTTTAAGCTTATTTTAAATTATTGTTATTGTTAATAATCAGATTTATTTAAATATTAGAGCATGCTCATTGGAGAGTATGAAATCACTAAACCGTTTCTGCTCATTGGATGATTCTGATTTACGTGCAAGGATTGGAATGTTCCTATTGGGTGACTGTATATCCTGCTGGACAGGATAATAGATCTAGTATAATTCTTCTAATATAAACCATTCAACCATGTCCATTAAACATTTTAAACTGAATTGATTCATTTCAAGGAGGTTTTCCTCAATTTGTCTATAAAGACACTGACATGTGCTCGAGTTGTTTCAGAGCGTGTTGAACTGTTTCGTTTAGAAATAAATAAATCTAAGATACCAGCTGAGGCTTGCTGCAAATGGAGTTGTTAAATTCTTGTATGTATACCTCATAGAGGACGTCCTGGCATTTTGGATGTCCCTGCAATGTCTTTTGCTTGCCATGTTTTTCTGATTGGTGGAATTTTTGCACTGCATCATGGGTAATGTAGTTTTACTTGCCTGTTAAACATGATTATTTAAACAAATAAGTTGAAATAATGCAAATGGGTGGCTTCAACAGAATTATACCATCAACAAACAACCTCAGAACTCACAGTAGGGCTTCCTTTAAAGGTTTACACATTATTGTTAACAATCTATTTCCCTATGGAGGAAACAAATGAAGGAAGAAAAAAAAATTTTTTTTCTTCCAGAACCTGACAGTTGTACTCTAAAAAGCTTGAAAAGCTAACAGACTGCATTTTCCTGGTATAATAGACCTTCTTGGTTTATGATAACAGTTTTGTTATTCATAGCTGATCTTGGATGAGTAGAAGAGCTCCCTGCTTCTTCTTTTTCTCTGCTTGTTAACTGAACTCATTTTGATCCCTGTGGAAGCAGCTGTCGCACGATCTCTCTCCTTTCATCGTTATTACTTTGTCCTTTTGGTCCTACTCTGTTTTCGGTGCCCCCTGATAACAGCCCGTTTTGAACTAAAATGAAATCAGTCATTGACATTGCAATATCAGGTCATAAGTTAGTCATTTATTTTGTAATTTGTCATGAAATTGATCCTGTGAACTTGAGATAATGGAATGAAGGGCTTTCCTGTGGGGGAAAAAACTCATACTACGCAGTACACATATACCATACAGTATGTAGAATGTGTCTTAAGACAAATTAAGTGAACATAGAGCAAGTTATTGGGTTTGAGTGGATGTTGCCATGTCCCTGAAATATTACAAGGGCTTAATCAAACATGTTTACTTGTGAATATTGTTTGTTAACTGGTAATCAATTTTATAGGCTTTCTTTTCTACTTTCCATCCTCTTTAGTTAGTATTAGCGATGGAGGTGATGGATTATGTGATGTTTTGTGGTATCAGTTGGTTTGTGTTACTCTAAAAACATTCAAAACAAACTTAAGGTTAAAAGAGTTAAAGTTTTTTTTTTTTAAATACCTCAATCCGTCACTGAGCAATGACTAACTTTAACTCCATTGTGTAAATAATCAAGTTATACTTAATCAAGTTGAAGTGTTTGATCTTGACCATGTCTGAAAGTCTGCTATACCCTTTTATAGAAATACTTCCATAAATGACAACACACTTGTGTTCATTACAGATCTGCAGAGTACAAAAGTCCCTATAGCGACTTGTGATTGGAAAAAGTCCATGTAGCTGAAAGAACTGAGTGTTATAATGCTGTTGTGTCTGTAATGTGGTCTCAGACAGGGAACTGCCCTAGAACTGCTGATTTGATCAGATTCTTCATGCACTTTGCGTCAGTTCTCTGTTACTCGATCCTAATTGACAGGTGTGGTCAGGCTTTGGTTTGCATGTTCTGGCTCCAGTTTTCTGCAGCCATGCCACGCTACGCTTGCCCATGATGCATCACTGCCAGACAGATGAGGTTGGCACTGATTCTTTCACTGTTGACGTAAACCAGACCAGGACACCCTTGAAAACTACGTCAGTGGGGTTTGTACGGTACAGCTTAAACTTCAAATGCATGCTTGGCATTAGTCCCAGTGTGCATTTGATTAATGTTACCTTGAATTTTTATAGTAATGCTTGTTAAAGTAACCCTTTACAATAAGGTCTCATTAGTTAATGCTTTAGCTAACATGAACTAACAAGCAATATATATTTTAAAGCATGTATTAATCTGTTATTAGTACCCCTGTGGTGAAAATCAAGTTTTTAATGTTGTGTCTATGTGGTGTTTTTAATATGCGTTAAGACAAACCATGTGTAAATTCATAAGTCGACACCATTGCTGAGTATTTTCTCCTTAAAACTGCAGTGAATCAAAGACAGTCTCAAAAACAAAGTTTGAAATCGCTGGTGTTTCTGACGTCACAAACTACCTTGTAACCAATCAGATCAATGTGTGATCGTCAACCAGTGGATCTCTGAGCTGAGTGAGTGAGTGGAGGCGGGGCTCATTTGCATATTCATAGAACCGCGTATACTAAATGAGGCAAGGGTGTAGAGTTACATTCAAGATATTTTAAGGCATGAAGAATTTTTTTCAAGTAAAAGTGTTTAAATATATAATTTTGGTGATCAAAGATAAGTTTTAAGGGAGACAATTATTAACTACAGGGTTTCTTCAGAAAGATCAAAATTTGTGTTACGAAGATGAACGAAATTCTTACTTACATTCTTAGTAATTAATGACAGTTTTAATTTTTGGGTGAACTATCCCATTAATGCATTAGCTAACATGGACTAACAATGAGAAAAGTATTTTTTTTAAAGCATGCATTAATCTATTAATCTTAGTAAAAATATATATTTGTTCATTGTTCAGTGATGAAGGATTTTCCTTTTTGCGTTAGCCATTCTTGTTTCTGCATAATTCGTGCAACCCATTCCTCTGGTTTTTCCAAAAGCTTGCTGCTCTGCAGAAGAAGAGGCTTTCCTAAAGCAAGCCTGTCTGGGTATGTTATGATAAACGAGCACATTTGGCAGCGCTGCGCACTTGGACTTCATTAAACGTCATCAGAATGTGTGTGTGAGCTCAAGCGAGGAAGAACGTGAGGATCTCGACTCGCTGAACCTCTGTCACAGATCCCGCTGGCTCGTGTCCAGGCATGGGATCCGCTATTTAAACGGGACTCTGCTGACAAACCCGTTACAATCCAGAGAGACTCGAGGAAACGCGTGAAACGGGCTGACGCGCTGCAGGGTGAAACATCCCGGTGAGTAACTACAGCACTGGCCTTTTGACTACTTTATAATACTTTACATTAAAAAGCTGCGATGTGTAGGCTACTTTCAAATATAAACATATCTTTAAGTCATGTCTAAATATCCGAGGATAGTTTACAAAAACTTTATTCATTATGAACTTTGATGTAGGCTAGAGCTGATCTTGCCCTAGTCTGTAGGCTAAAGTTTTTTAATATTTTTTTACTAAGTGGTTTTAAAGATTCTTTTTAGTTTTAGGTTTTCTGGAAGAAATCTGATTTTGTAAATTCGCCATTTCTTTGTGATCCAATTTTAGTCATAATAATAACCAACTATCGGTAACACGTTTAGGGTCCAATTCTCAATATGAACTCGTTGCTTATTGGCATGCATATTACTAGGATATTGACTGTTTATTAGTAATTATAAAGCACATTAATGCCTTATTCTGCATGACCGTACATCTCTTAATCCTATAAATATCTAAACGTAACAACTACCTTACTATCTATTAAAAAGTAGCAACTGGGGGTTTATTGAGGCAAAAGTCATAGTTAATAGTGAGAATTGAACCCTAATATAATGTGACGTTTAGATATTTATAGGATTAAGAGTGCACAACTTAGGATTTATATAGTGTGCTTTTAACAATTTAGATTGTTTCAAGCAACTTTACAGTGATATTAGGAAATTAAAGTAACAGCTCGTTTTGGCTTTACAGCAGCTCTAGAATAAAGTTATTGTCCAGCTAAATTTAGTTTTGATTGATTCACTTCCATTGCAAAGATCATTAGTCATTAACTTAGGGGCCGACATGACACCGAATAGCCTATATATTCTTAGTATAAATAATAATAGCCTATATCATTTTAACTTTCTCTAATGTGCTTTCTACAGGTAACTCAGTTCCTGTTCCTGTGACCGTCGTAATGGAGTTGGCGCACAACGCCTCCGCGCTTTCATCGCAGCAGAGCAACAGAAGCGCGTTGCCCGGTGGAAGCGACAGCAACGCGTACCTGTACATCATCATCGTCGTGTCCTTCTACGGAGTCTTCCTCATTGGGATCATGCTCGGTTACCTGCGCACCAAGCGGCGCGAGAAGCGTCGCTCGAACGCGTTCACGCGGCTTCTGCACGAGGAGGAGCAACGCGAGTGGGGCGCGAGCAAGAAGAAGAACAGTTTCAGTCTTCCCGCGCTGCGCGCCACGCCGGTGCCGTTCATGCTGAACACCGGCCGCTCGCCTCTGGCGTGCGCGTTGTGCTCGGTGGAGCAGAGCAGTGTGAGCTCTCTCAGCTCCGTAGCAGATGTGCACTTCGCCATCGAGGAGGAGTCGGACAGCGGTGGTGGACCCGAGGATACACAGAAAACGGGCGTAGGATCGGACCACAACCCCGGGGAAAACCTCTGAGTTTCCCGCCAAAAACATTACTATGGCAACCAAAGTTCCCGCCAATAATAATTACCACAGTTTAGGTTACTACAAATGAAACTGTTTGAAATTGGTTCTAGCCACCATTGTAATACAAAAATTAATTAAAGAACGTTTTTTGAAAGTTTCCTGTATTGTTTTAAGAATATCCTGTGTTACTTTATTCTGGTTTTACAGTAGTAAATAACTGTAGTAAGGTGGCAGGAACTGGTTGCAGTTAAGTGTCCGCAGCAAAAAGTTCTCTAAAGTGCCTTGGCGGCAAGTAGGCTACGAACTCTTGTGCCAGAAACATACTTTTACACAAGTAGCCCTACGAAAGCTTGTACATAGTTAAGTTGTGCACTATTAAGTTGCTGTGGCAGCACTTCTGAACTTTACTAGTCTTTGTTGCATTGCTAGCTTCACTGGCAAATCTCACTGAAAATATCGACACAACTGACTTTAACGGAGTGGCTCAGCAAAATTATCTTCAGAAGCATTAGTTGGCCTGAAAAAGGAAATGAACTGCAGCAAGAGACTGATCAAGCTAATGTCCTGTAGCGCCCCTTGTGGCAACGCTGAATGCAACGCGTACTTGCGATATGAATTGGATTTGATCTTGGAATACAAACAATGACACAGGAAATTGAACTTGTGTTACTAGAAGCCTATTCACGTATTTGTGTAAAGTATGTTTCAGGCCTTAAACGCGATGTAACCACTGCAAACATTGCGATAAACCTGGAATCACTTGAAAAAAAAACCTTTTTAAAATCATTTTACTTACTAAAGGCCTATATCGTCATCCACACGGATGTGTAAAATGATTTAAAATGTTAAAATTAGTATGTAAAATGATCTGTATATATTGTTCTACATGCATGGATGTCTATTTAAATTTTATCTTATTTTTTATGTGTTACTTTGTGTAAACTAAATAAAATGTTCCTAATGTGAAGGTTTTGTGCCTATTTATGTTTGCACTTACCAATTATCACCTCTAGGGGGAGTCAAAGACTGCAAGGAATTTTTCTCTGACTCATTTTTACATATGAACATAAGTATTCAGAAATGTAAATCCTAGTAAATCACATAATTACCACAGCTTGAAATGTCATTGAAACATTAAATAAATTTGTTTCATATATATTTTCAACAGGAACTGAAACCCTGTTCGTATAGACGTTCTGAAGCCCGATGAGAATAGATTGTGTGAGGCCTCTTAGCGTCATTAAAAAGATAGAGATCTTTCAAGCGTCCACTCCTGAAACATTTTTCATCCTATTAATCCCCTTGAGAACGGGCTGATGTTCACTCTGGGACAAAGGGGGTTTTGCTACATTCATGATTGTGTGCTTTTACATAGATCATCTGCATGATTATAATAACCCGAATCCTTCATCATAATAATCAGTCTTTGTTGTCCTAATGAAATGACATCACATGCACAAGTGTCAGTGACCCGTCTTCCGCCCCAGGGAGTGCAGTGGAAACTTCTCGTATGTTTTCCGTCTGAGTGGATCTTTTCCAATAAAAATGTCCTCGGTTCATCTGATGTGAGTTGGACGCAGTATTAGGAAAGTTTTTAGAGAAAAATATTCAGATTTGGTCAACCTGTTGGCCTTCAAAGTGACGAGTAAAAACTGAAAACCAGCTGTTTCGTTTAGTCTTACAGTTACATAAAAGACTTCCGAACAAAACACAGCATGTGAATAATTTACTGAGTAATTTTTTGCTCTTATCAAAGATCATGAATTATAAACCATGTCGTGAAAATCAGATTCTGATCTCTTTTATCTGAAAAGAAAATACAAGCAAGCTTATACATGCAGTCACGTCTGTTTATGGTCCAGCTTATACTCCCAAGTAGATTCATTTTGATGAAATGATTGGACTGTGTAAAAGACAGAAGAAAGGTTAGTGTGACTCAAACTCCCTGTAGAGGAAATGAAAAGCACGGCCTCCCTCTCTATGTTTCTCTGAAACATCTATGGCATGAATGGAGAAATCAGGATCCGTGTTATTATTTCTGTGCAACAGTAACTGTGAATAGGACAGCAGTAACTGACCTGGAAACAGCTCTTTTTGGGTGTTTATTTATTGCCAACAGTATTAGGCAGAATAGGGACAATGTTCTGGCTCTTTTGCATACAGTGAAAGTCATGATAGCTTAATATGAACTCATATGATAGCTTGAGGAACAAATTGAAATTTAAGCTATTACTGAAAATGTTGCTCTCATATAGCTCTCAAATTGCACTCTGCACATCCTTTTGAGTCATGATGCAAATGACATTTGACAACGTTAAGCAGTTATTGAGGATTTATCAGTGAAAACAAAGTAAAAAAAAAATTTCACTTTTGGAGCCTTTTTATTGTTATTATTATTATTATTTTATTTAGAGTTGTTGTAAATTATTCAGAACGGAGTCACTTACTGAAAGATTTTTTTGTGATGTCTATCAAATTGAAAAAGTTTTGTGTGCTGACCTGTTGCCCATATCACAATAATGTGATGTTACATTTTTGGAGCTTAAAGGGATTGTTCACCCAAAAATAATTAAAATTGCTGTGTATCACGAGAATGAACCTCATTGGTTCTTGCTGAAGCTCAAAGTGATGCGTAACACGAGAATGAACCTCATTGGTTCTTGCAGAAGCTCAAAGTGATGCGTAACACGAGAATGAACCTCATTGGTTCTTGCAGAAGCTCAAAGTGATGCGTAACACGAGAATGAACCTCATTGGTTCTTGCTGAAGCTCAAAGTGATGCGTAACACGAGAATGAACATTATTGGTTCTTGCTGAAGCTCAAAGTGATGCGTAACACGAGAATCAACCTCATTGGTTCTCACGTCAAGCGAACATGCTTGAGCTTCCGCTTACCACAACTGATGTGTGAGTTGATGAATGTTTATATCTGTTTATCATATAAAGCGATCGAGTCTCTTCAGAAATGTTTTGACAGAACCACTCAACTCATATGGATTAGTTTTACAATCTCTTTATGAACTTTTTAAAGCATTAAAGTGGTAGTTGCGAAGCTGTCAATGGAGGGACAGAAAACTCTCAGATTTCATCAAAAAGATCTCCGTTTGTGTTCCGAAGATGAACGACAGTCTTACGGGATTGGAAAGACATGAGGGCGAGTAAATGATGACAGCATTTTCATTTTTGGGTGAACAAGGAATGGCTCATGCAGAAAGTAAAAGCTTTCATCATTGAACAATTTTTTTTACAAAGATTAACAGATTAATACTGGGCTGTTTCACACTTTGGCAGTGCACTTGTGCTCAAAATAAACCGTAAAATAAAAGTAATTTCTCTCTCTTTGCTCACTGATTTAGTCACACTGACATTTGATGCTAACATTTACAAAGTAAATCCCTAATACAAAAAAAACTCCCTCTGTCTCTTTCTGCTCTGACCTTTAAGACTTTGCATTTAATGGAAATGTATGTGGCTTGCCGTGTTTTAAATGGCAAACCAACTTGTCGATCTGAATAGTCAGATGTAATTAGAAAGATCAAGAGTGCCAATAAGATTGAGCATATTGATAAGATGCACACGCTGACCCAAACCATCCTCTGAGGAGTCTGAACACACGCAAACGTTTCGTGTCTCCCGGCTCTTAATGAGAGTTTCTATGGCAACAGGTACAAGAGAAAGGGCTTAATTTATCCGGATATCCGGATGGTGTCAGTACATCCATGTGAGGGGACGTGTTGATGTGTGTGTGCTCCTGAAAAGTTCAAGCAAGCACATAAACATTGCATGAAATGTTGCAATGACGAAGATCAAACTGGCCCAAAATACTGAAAAAATAATTGAGGAACAGACTCAAACCCTCTGCTATTAAACATTAATGCACTGTTCCAAGTAAAACTACAAAGGGAAACATGCCATTGAAGTTCCATAAAGTATTTTTATCCTAGTTCTTCAGAAAAGCGTCTGTATTGTTGCTTTGAAGAACCTAAACACTGATATGAACAACTTTTTGAAATTTCCAAAGACACAAAGAGCAACTCAAGAACCTTAAACAGACAATAATGTTCACTGATAAGAAACCTCAGAGAAAAAATAATAATGTCTCTTTCATAGATGTTTCATAGCTTGTGAGAATTAATGGAGTTCCCAGTTATGCTTCAGTCGAGCATCAACTTTCTCTAAAATTCCCTAATGAGAGATCAAATAGATGCTTGATACACAGTGAGTCAAGTAAGGTATAACTGATGATCGGCCGTTGAACAATTACTAGAAAGTGGCCGTTACAACTCGGTTGTGAATTATTTTCGAATAATTTAAAGTGCCCCTATTGTATGGAAGGCATTTTCTGCCTAAATTAAATAAATCAATTAAATGATAAAAATGAAAACTAGAACCAAATTAACCATTTCATTACAGAAAACTACGCAAAATATGTGGCAAAATTGAGAATGAAATGAAATGATTTCATTTTCACGGTGACAGTGCATCATCCCTGTCAAATTGAAAACTAAAATGCAATTGGTGATTTCACGTTTCATTTTCACTACAATCTCGAGGCAAGACTGACAATATTAAAATGAAAAGGCAAACGTGAAAATAAAAACTGCAAATACAGTTTTTACAAAGCTTTTTATTAACGCTCACACAATAATAGTGACACGATTCAAATTCAAATGTAAAGTTTAGTTGTCATTTTATTTCCTCTTTTATTTCACAGTTTTTCATTTTCAAAGACAACCTGTATGCAAATTCTATGTTAATGAGTGAGTGGGGCTTATTCAAGTAACGGCGCTACAGACGTTGACGCCCCGTGTGAATGAGTGTGATTGAGTGAGTGTGAATGTGTGATACGAAGTCATTTAAATGTGATCATACTGTAATCAAGACGAGTCATGGCGAAATCTGTAAGTCAGCTTTTACGAGAAGCTGCCGCAGCATTGAACGACAGGAGAACACAAACCAGACTATCCAGCAAGCGTCAAACCCTCGGCCCACTGCAGTTCCTCAGCCATTTTCAGTTGCCAGAGAAACTGTTCAGCGTAAGTAGGCCGTTATGATGTTAGACTAGACCATAATCGATGAGGTTCATTCATGTATTAGCCTATTTTGTGATGTCAACCCCTTGGGTGTACTAAAATCTGAATGAATGAACCTCATCGATTATGGTCTAGTCTAACATCATAATGCATAATTCATCAAAATATGTTTTTGTTTTTTCTTTAGGCTACCGAATATTTTGGTCCAAAAATGAACAATGAAAAAGAAAAACAAATTTTCCTCTGTAAACTTTGAATCAGTGCTTTTGGTGGATTTAAAACCATGAATTTATGCCAAAGCATGGAAGAAACCAAATTATTTATTACTAAAATGCGTCGTCTGTATGACATCTGGGACAGCAACCATTTCCACTTGGACATTTTCGCACACACCTTCTCCATTATTCCCTCCCAGTTCTTTTCTTGATATTGTTGTGTGCCAAAGAAAATACCCAACACTTTTAATAAATGTTTTCCCCATTTCAAACCTCCAGGTAAACAAGGCAGCTTCTCCTCTTCCCACTTTCCCACTTGTAAAGCTTCACTTTTATCCCAACTGACTTCAAAGCCAGTTGTACATATATCATCATCATTTTTTATGAATATATTAATGTCATCAGCATATGCTGATACAACTAAAGGGGAGTCAAAATTACAGTTAGGTAACCATTCGAGTTATTCCTTAGAAAGCATAAAAGTGGTTCAATAGCTAGTGAATAACGCTGTCCTGAAATGGGACAACCTTGCCTTATTCCTCTTTCTACTGGTATAGGTCGACTGAGTCCCCTCCCCACTTTAACCATACATGAAGCTCCGTTATATAGGAGACTTATCCAGGCTATAAATCTCTCTCCAAAACCAAAAGCTTTTAAAACAGAAAACAAAAACCTATGATCAATTCTGTCAAATGCTTTCTCTTGATCCAGGGATAAAAGTCTGACATTCTGATCATACACTTTGCACACATCTTATACATCTCTCATTAAAAATAAATTGTCCATTATGGTCCAATCTGGGATACAATAAATCCATATGCACAAGTAAGCCAATATAAGGCTTCAGCCTATTAGACACAGATCTAAAAAGCACTTTATATTCAGTACATAAAAGCGCAACAGGTCTCCAGTTCTTAAGATGAGATAAATCTCCTTTTTTAGGAACTAATGTTAGAACAGCTCTTCTACAGGAGGTTGGAAGTAAGCTTTGTTCAAAAGAGCTCATCAGGACCTCATATACATCAGGTCCTATAGTCCCCCAGAAATGTTTAAAAAAGTCTGAGTCCATCTATTCCAGGTGAGCGCCCTGAGGTCAGCTGATTAACAGCTATAGTGAGTTCCTCCAAGCTTATTCCTTTATCCAGCTCAGTTTGTTCACTTCCTCAAAGCTTAGGCAGACCTTCTAAGAGTTCTTGTACACATTCCTCATCACATTGTTCTTTGCCAACTCCATGTAAAAAAACATCTTCTCATTTCACCTCCATCTGTTGTTACATGGCCATCTGGACATCTCAGACATGTCATGCGCTGATCTTTCACACTAGTTTTTTTCTAAGTTGAAGAAAAAAGTACTTTCGGCATCCATGTATTTTAATTGAATGTATCTTGACCTCACAAGGGCCTCACCTTTTACTTTTTCTTGCAGCAAGGAACTCAGCTCCACTCTTTTTGTTTTCAGTGCATCATTACTTTCATCATCCCCACCATTTAAAAGGCCATTTTCAATCTGTCTCATGGCCTCCTCAACCTCCTTTATGGCCTGTTGTAACATAACATAAGAAAAATAAGTATATTGTTGACAAAAATTCTGATTTGAGCCTTTCCAACTTCCCACCACTTATTTAAAGACTCAAAAGAAAAAAAATTTGCCATAGAATTTTAAAATTCCCACAAAATGTTTAATCTTGGAGCAATTTATTATTAAAATGCCATTGAGATCTATTAACGTCTTGCTTAAAAAAAATAGTCACAGTAATAAGGTGATGATCAGAAAATCCAACTGGTCTAATTACACTATCAATTAACTTTGATCTAAGTCCTTTCGACAAATAAAATCTATCTAGTCTTGCTGCACTCACTCTTGGACCCATGTGTATTGCCTTTTTATTTGGAAATTTAATTATCCATGCATCCATTAGATCAAACTGAACCAATAAACGTTTTAAATTCCTACTAGATTGTAAATGTGGCTCCTCACTAAGCCTGTCATTGTTAAAATCAACAGTACAATTCCAATCCCCACCTAGAATAAGATAGTCAAAATCATTTAACTCAAGAGATTTCTTTATATTATTGAAAAAATCAATTCTTTCAGCCCCAATATTATGGGCATAAATATTAATAAAACAATAGATTGAACCCTCTATGTTAGCTTTAACCATTTGATCTCGACCTTTAACTAGATCACAGGAACTAGAAAATAGTATTGCTACCCCTCCACTCACATTACTCCCATGATTTAAACAAATGTGACCACCAAAAGATAAACCCCAATCAACTTCAGCTTTTATTGTGCTATTGGTTTCTTGTAAAAAGATTATGTATGTATAGTCTGTTTATTTTTTCTACCTCCTTAACCATTTCTCTCTTCTGTCTATCTCTCCCACCATTCATATTTAAAGAGCCCACTCTTAAACTCCCCATAGAAAAAAAGAAAGAGAGGGACAGACCGAGAAAAAAAATGCAAAAAGTGCAAGGCTGACATCACTTACTTTTTGCTAAAGCTTTTTTTTCCTTTTCTAGTTTTGTTTGACTTGGAAAACTTTTTAAGTGCCGTGTCATGTTATCTCAAACAATACCGCTTCCGTTCATCCAATAAATTAAAACATCTTTTGTAATATTGCCACCGACCTAATGAATTTTTCTTTGTCAGCAAAGTAATCATCAACCTTAACTGACCGTCCAAACGTTTCATCCAGGAAATTATTGATTTCCTCCAAAGAATACAAATCTTTCACTCTATTTGACCCATCAAATCCTTCACCATCTGACTCATCCGGTTCCATCTCTTCAGCATCACTTTCCATCTGGTTTCCAACATTCAACAAAGTAATCCCTTCCTTCTCCTTAGATGCAACTAGCGCATTCTGTTCAAAAGGCACACTTTCACCTGTGGCTGCAATTTCACTGATTTGTTCCCCTGTAATTTCTACATCCTTTGAAAGTAGCACAGCGCTCTCAACAGAAGTTGATTGCTTTGAAGATCATTCATCTCCCTTACCATCTCAATTTGTCTCAATATTCTCATTAACTACACTATTCATTCGATCTCCCTGAGTAGTAGACGTACTACTAGAAGCTGAAACAACTTGTCCATCAGCTTCATGCATTTGTTCAATGTGATTCTCTGCACGTTCCGCTTGTTCGCAAGCAAGACGCTTGTGCCCCACATCCCCAAATTAAAAACATTTCATGCTCCCTGAATTGGCATACACAGTATAATATCCTCCTCCATGCTTTATCTTAAGGGATACATCCAAAGACTGTGTTGGAGAATCTAGGAACATGAATACTTGCCTGCGAAGTGAGATTACATGTTTTAAACGCGCATCTTTACACCCAAGCGTCACCATCTTAAAACCACTTGCAAATTTTCCAAACCTACGCAATTCTTGTTCAATCAGCTCGTTCGGAATAAAAGGCGGTACACCTGAGACAACTACTCTTGTAGACGGCACTGATAACGGTGAAACTTGAACAAACAAATCATTGATAAATACCACAATTTCAATCAAATCATGTACCAAGCGTTCATCTTTCAAAAAAACAAGCAGCGGCGTAACAGAGACGCCATACCCGTGGAAATTTCATACAATTGTTCTTACAACTATTTTCCGCCCAATTCAAAGAAAATAAATGATGTCTTACCTTTATCATGCATGTGAAGAAAAGAAATGAAAAAAGAACAACACAGCAGTATCCCAAAAATAGCATAAAAGCTAGCTCTTCGTTCACATCCACTACTCAATCAT
>CM040826.1:33790914-33888414 GCA_022828995.1 Vimba vimba
TCTCAGAGTCTCTCTTTCTTTGTCTTTTCGTGTCTGCTGAGCTGCGATAAAGAAAAGTGGCCTTGTTATGAGAGGCAATCACACGGCAAACAAAGAGAATCTATCTGAAAGATCTCCAATGCATTACGCCTTCAAATATTTTTCACCATTTTAAAACATTAACATGCATGTGTCTCAAAGCAAAGATGAATTTCAAGTCATCCGATCAAATTGCATTAATGAATTATAAGAATAGTTTACACAAAAATGAAAATTCAATTATTTACTCACCCTCATTTTGTTCAAAACTTGTATAGGGCCTACGATTCTTTCTTCTTAGTCTTGGCTGCTCTTTTTCATACAATAAAAGTGTTAAACTCCAAAATTGACACACACAAAAACACTTATAAGTGGTCTACACAAATATAATGTGCTATTTCAAGTCTGCATTGAAATATGGCAAGTAAAGACACATCTCGTCAGATTCGACATCAAAGGTTTTACATTTTTGGGTGAACTATTTTTAATTTTTTACTAAAACCAAAAAGTAATGGACAGAAATAGACAACAACAATAACAGGAGGAGGATTACAGCCAAATGAATTGAGATAGATGTTGACAAAGATGATTTCTATCCCTTAATATCCATTAAATTGGTGATGTGTGTGTGTTTTGCTGATAGCATCTGAACTGATTAAACATCCATAACCTCAAACAGGAAACTACTCTGCTTTTAATGACTGCGTAGGAGGCATCATGGGATATGGAGTCCATTTCAACAATAAAATGGATGGAAATGTTGATCAATAATTGAGAAGAAGGGGAAGAAGAGAGAAAGACAGCACAAATGAGACACACACAGGACTTGTTGGCTCAGATCAGAGCGATGATCTGCTGTTGTGTGTGTGTGTTGTGGAGGGGAAGTAATTAAATTGTAATGCGTGTTGATCTGTTTAGAGTCCCTCAACAGGCTGCTGCACTTTCCTCAAGATACTGAAACCAACGAGCTTCTCACACACATACAGAAACCAACTACACAAAACACTACACAACACGAGACAGCAGAGAGAGGGAGAGGAAGAGAGAAACAGGAGGAAGTAACTAGAGCACAAGAAGGACTGACTTACAAGAAGAAGGCTTATCAGGTGACTGCTGACACACAATACGTCTGATGAGTTTACGTAGGCCTACATCTTGCATAATATGTACGGTTTTTGCTTTTTTTTAAGAGAGAGAAAAAAGATAAGTTTAGAGAGATTATTTTATTTTATTAAAAATAAAAACATATCATAAAATGCCCCAAAAGAAGCTGCATAACAAATAAGTGGAATAGGTCTATAGTCGTATCACAAAATAAACCCCAATCAGGCGTATTTTGCTATAGGGTAATCACTGTCTGGCTGTACACTGTCTCTCTACATTGCTCTTCATTTACTGGAAAAATTGTGGATGTGAAAAATTGAACTGAGAAAAAATTATTGTGTAATTTTACCTGCATTTTATATCAACCCTGGTGAAAAAAAGTATACTTTACTGTATTTGAAATACATTCCCTTTTTCAATAGTAGGCTACATTGCAAATATACTAACAAAAAAATTATACTCTTTAAATATATTAAAATCATATTAGCATCATGCTTTTACCTATTTTCACAATACAACTTTAAACACACTTTAAAATAATTGTACTTTAGTATATTTTCTAAAAATATATATTTTTTAGAAAAATATACTTGAAGTGAAAATTCTGTTTCTTTTTTAAAAGTGTATTTATTTGCACTTTACTTAAAAATATATTTTCGTTTTATTTTTAACTGTGTGCTGAAAATGATCATTGTAACAACGCTTTGAAAGTATACTTTCAAAATACATTATAGTATAAAATAATATATTGTACAAAGTATAGCTTTGTTTATTAATGTGCATTTGTTATTGAAGACAAAGTGTATAATTTGTAGTATTTGTACTAAGCCAAAGGTATTAGGCTACTGAGCATACACTTTTTACTCAAATACACTTATGGTATAATGCTAGTATGTTTCGAAGACACTCATAATGAATTTGTAATGTACTTGTAACACAAATAAAGTACACTTTAATATCACTAATAATGCATGTAATTAGTCCCTACACAGAAATATACTAATATATACTAATACTACTACTAATTATAGTAGGCCTACTAAGTATACTTGAAGCTGTTCCAATTTAGCAAACAAAAGTACACTAAATACACTTAAAGTTATGCTTTACTACAATTTAATTACAACTAAAATATACTTAGTTCAAAATTAGGTGTTCCAAAATAGCACACTTCAAGTTAACTAATCATACACACTTGAAGTAGGCCTATACTGAATTAGTCTGGCTGCAACAGTATACTTCGTTTTTTTTTTTTTTTTTTTTTTTTTTTTTTTCACCAGGGAAAGCTTCACTTATACATTACAATATATTTAATCGGTTTAGCAGACGAACACTGCAGCAACCACACAAATTTCTCTGAGGTCAACCGATAACTGCACACAAGATGGCGCCCGTTTGTATGAAGCGAGAGAGCGCGCAACTTAGTGGTGTGATACGACATGAAAGTGGCGCTATAATATTTTTAATATCTAATTTAAGCCGACTGATGTTCATGGCCGTTTCTCAACAGACCTTATTCACAGCAGTGCCGTGAAAGTGTGACTGTGGAGGGATAGACTTACCGAGTTTGGCATCCAGTTTATAAAGCTGTGTTAAGCTCCTAGATCACTTAAAATTTTCCACAGCTTATGTTGTCTGGAGGTTTTTGTCAACTGTGGAAAATTTTATGTCTATCGCTCTCACAGCCCCGCTTTCATTCCCGTTAAAATCAAAGATGGCGCTAATGTGAATAATGTGCGTTGTTAAGCGACCTTGCGTCTATGTGTTTAGGTGATCGTCCACCGCAGCGCTGCCAGTATATGGACGACATTGGGAAATCTGACCACTGAATGTCGCGATTGACCAATCAGAATCGAGTATTTCAGAGAGCTAACAAGAAACAAAAAAATTATCTAGTATTATTAAAGTAATTTTACTTGATCTGCACAAGTTCAAAAGATTACACTTCCAGTTTTTGAACATAAAACAGGCTGCAAACAGTCACTGATGAGAAGGCAAACATGAAGCTGCAAGACGTGTGTGGCAATTTACAGTAACCTAGTAGTATGAACAGTATCATTTGAGTATCATTTGTGGTAATTTTGGTATTTTGTTGTGTGGAATATTTCTAAATATCAGTCAATGCATACTCAATATAGGCAGTACTCAGTTGCAAAACAAAACGCAATTTACAATTTTGCACAAACTTATGAGTACAACTGCAAATACAGACAATTTTACCCAAATGAAAATAGCAAGTTTTTTTTGCATCTCTTCCATAGGAGCACAACACCGTTCGCTCTGATAGAGCGGAAATGTTTTGTGTGTGTCTCAGTGTGGGAGGCACGGTTTGATGCCCAGATACAACTGAGGATTCAGTGAAAATCAGGAGAACATTCAGTGCCGGGGGCCATGGGAAAACAGATAGCACGAAAGGAGTGATGTATGACAGATAAACAAACATAATCTCCCTGAAAAATACACAAAAACTAAATCTTACCAGTTTATCATGTTCTCAATCTCTCCGTTTGTCACTGCATAAATGATATGAATGATGCCTCACATTGTTTCATGAGAACATTTTCTGTAAATACCTGACATTATTGTAGAGTGTCCCTGTGATATTTTATGCTTTAAGCTGTTTAGTCTATTTAAATGTGTTTATTTTCCTACCACAAGCACTACCCAGGGAAATAAACACGAGAAAACGCGTCACAAGAAGATGTGTCGCTGCTGAAAGGTTGCACAAGTGTGTGATCTTCAGAGAAAACAACTGACTGGACTGAACAACAACAGACAGTGAGTGCGGGTTTGTATCTTTGTGTAGTGGGACAATATGGAAAAAATATGGATTGATGCATTGCTTTGGCAGTGTCCCTTTTAAGAATGTTCTGAGTTCAAAACAAGTGAAACTAATCAACCACAGCCTCATTTCAACTCATTGAGAGTAATGCACTTACAGTGATTTGTTATTTTGTCATTCTGTCATCATTTACTCATTGTGTTGTTCCAAACCCGTAAGAATTTTGTTCATCATTTGTTGTTTAGAGGGACAGAAAGCTCTCAGATTTCATCCAAAAAGATCTTTATTTATGTTTCAAAGATGAACGAAAGTCTTACGGGTTTGGAACAACGTAATTAATGACAGAATTTTCATTTTTGGGTGAACATCAGTCTTGTGGCAATGCTTTCAAACAGTGAGTATTTAACATTTATTTCCAAACAAAGCTTTGCCTCATCCACGCAATTTTAAGAGCATTAAACACAATTTTGTTGTTTTTACAAATGGTGAGTGAAGATTTGACAATTTTCTGTGTTAGTAGCAATCAACAGAATACTTCATTCTTCTTTTTTCATGTACTTTACATCTCTGGAGATTTTCTTCTGTGCATCTCAGTGGCCAATTTAACCTTTCTTGCAGGATGCTATGAAGCCTTGGTTATCTTCGAATGACTTTTTATTTGATTTGTTAAGAAAACATCAGCTTTTATTACGCTAATGTTGCTGCCAATTTATCTGCCTGTTACCTTTTATTTTATTTTGTTGCATTGTGACAGAGCTTTTGCTTTCTGCTAATGTGCAAGTTGCATTATGTATGTTTGCGTCAAACAAACACCAAAGTTACTAACTACTTGCATATTGTGCCTCCTTCAACACAATGGATAGCATCCCAAGATAACAGAGGCTTTAAGCAATTCTCTGAAACAAGCAAAAAACAGCAGCTATATAACATTTTGGTGGGGCTCAACAAAACGACGTGAAAACAATGTTTCCAATGTGAGATTTGCTTGCACACATCTATTTAACAAAACATTCAAGAGGACTTCTGCTTTTTTCGATGTTCATCTTTCTTTCGTGTGTAATGTTGCTGTTTGCGCACTGTTTCTGAACTCACTGAAACGCCTCCATTGTAGTCTTGAGTTTTCTTCTGGGAACAAACACATCACAATATTCCTCATTTAAATAATTCCCGCCCAATGGATATGCAAAATAAAGCGGCGGGGCCTGGTTGAGTTAGTATGCCCTGTCACAAATGAAACACTTAAAATGCAGTTTCACCGCTTGTCCCATTGATCACTTTAGGTTTCAGAAGGGTGCTCGGAGCACCATCATCTTTGTGGTCGACATGCGCCCTCGATGCGCTCTTTTACCGAGCCCGCACTGATGTGAGCTCCGCAGCAGACTTCTTCACGACAGTCAAAGCGCCGTTACGTCATGAAAGTGTGGACTCAAAGGAAGACTGCAAGGGTTTATGGTGCCGTTTGTAACAGGGCGTAGTGTGTTAAAACTCGGGGTTATGGTAAGGGGCGGGACATTTCCCAAACACACTCGAAGTGGTTGACCAATCACAACACACTGATCCAGCCGACCAATCAGAGCACAGTGTGCTTTTCAGAAGGAGGGGCTTCATAGAGACAGGAACTAAACAGAGCGTTACTGACAGACTGGGAAGAGAGGAGCTGCAACAATGGAGAATATGGGGGAAATAATGTATAATGTTTAAACATTCATCTTGAAAATCTATTCTTGTAGAGACCAAGCCAAATTTGACCTTAGAGACTTGGCTGTTTATTTTTGAACTCCTTCCACCTAGTAAGCAGATGAATATAAAGCAGCACTCCAGCTCGAGCATGCTGCGTGTGTGTGTGATGCTCTGTGTTTCTCTTACATCCTCTATAATGTGATTCCTCTAAAATATGATTTGTCCTCTAAAATATTCAATGCATCCGTCACGCTGTATTCAGAATCAGCCAGAGGAAAACAAACAGCTTTTAGCCCAAATACACACTTACATAACAAAAGAGGTAAATGGAGCACACACACACACACACACACAGGATGTCAACATGAGTTGTTTACTGAAGCCATAATGTGCAGGACACAGATGAAAATAAAGGCGCAGTAACAACAATGGTGCACCTGTCTGATCACACACACACACACACATCTGAACAGCTTCAAGCTTTTTAGACACATACAGAGGAACTGTATTATTGCTCCTGTACAAAAGAGAAGAGAGAAAAAAGAGAAGAGAAGAGAACAGTTGAGATGAGACTCGATGCAATAAAAAAGATGAAAGTAAATGCTTGATTGTAGTTCATTCATCATCTTGCTGAACTCTGTGTGTGTCTGTGTACAGTCTGATTCTTGATTCTTGTGTCTTGTGAATGGTAGTCGGCCTCCCACATCAGCAGAGTGGATTTATGAATGAACGAGTCTCCCTCCTACTGGCTTCTGACACACTGCCAAACACACACTCACTTCAGAAAATGAGCTGCCAGCCACACAGAACCAGAGCCAACGGCGAACCCTGTCCCAGACACACGTCAATTCCCATCAAAACACCAAACCTGTCTTCCTCTCCGTCTCTCCCTGTCTCACCCATCCCTCTCCCCTGCTCTGCGGCTCCGCTGGTGACTCATCGTTTGCCAGACGCTTTACAGATGAAGTGAAATCAACATGACCAGAAGCCCACAGCCACCCGGCTCTGACACACACCAGTAACAGACGTCTGTGTGCACGTGAGGAAGACCGAAAGAGATGCGTTCTGCTTACCGTACAGCTCATTTTCAAAACGCTTAAAAGGATTAAATGGCTTTTTTGGCACAAAAGCAGCTACTGTGTTCACCATGATCAAATAAAAGATGAGCTAACGATATCTCCCAAGAGCATTTTAGAAAGCAAAGTACCATCGCTCTTCAATGATCGACTGTTATCATAATATCACAATCAAACTGAAGAGCTTCCACTTCACATGATAAGAGGAGGTCATGATGAGTGGGTTCTCTTCTTCACCGGGGGCCCTTTGGCACTGAAACCTGTAATCAGAGAGGTTGTTAGGCGCTCACGCTGCTTCTTTACAAACCATTACCATGGTAATCACAGTTTGCACCAAAATATACTCATGCAACTCTGAACAAAATTCCAACCCAGTAAATTTTAGTGCAAGTTTAATTGCTGATTGTGAAGTTAAATCAAAGTAAAGACAAATTTACAACAGTTTGTAAGTTCGTTGCACTTACCATGTTCAATTTGATTGATTTTAATGTGTGTGTGTGTGTGGGGGGGGGAGGGGGGAGGGGGGGGGGGGGGGGGTAAACCCTACATTAAAGGGACAAAATGTACCCACATGTTTTGGTCCCTATGAGGAAAACAGCTTATAAATCATAGTAAGTGATGTGTTTTGAAAATGTAAAAATGAGTGTTTTCTGTGATGGGTAGGTTTAAGGTTAGGGGATAGATTATAGCCTACAGTTTGTACAGTAAAAAAAAAAAATCATTATGTCAATGGTAAGTCCCCATAAAACATGAAAACACATTTGTGTGTGTGTGTGTGTGTGTGTGTGTGTGTGTGTGTGTGTGTGTGTGTCCGGTTTTGCGTATGTTGTTTCAGTGACGCACGAATCAGATGGCGTCTCTTATAACGGGCGGAGCTGTCCGCGGTGCTGACGAGAGAGATATTCCGTGCTCGTGCACAGCCATAAACACACCGAGAGCGCGAGAGAGATGCGCAACGCACTTACGACTCCTCGTTAAAACAGACCGAAAGCAAAGGTAAGAGGGCTTTTGCCTCTGAACACTCATTTGTGCGTTGTTTTGAACGGAATGCATCACTGTTATGTCGGTTTGTCTCTTTAGAAACGTGTGTAGACTTTATCCTTTATATCAACAACCTGCTGCACGCAACCGTGAGACGCGTAAAGACGCGTTCGAACAAGACGCGTTCATAAACAGCACGAATGTTTAACAAATGAATGCAAAAGTTCGGCCGCGCGTCTTTTATGAAAACCTCCTTATTTTATTCCGCTATTATTTTTATTTAAAAGCTTACTTATGTTCGTTTTAATTGCTCAAAAACATGAATTAAGAACGTTAATTTATTAAATACGTTAATTCCTAATACATGCATTAAAGGAAAAATATCAATGTTAAAGTTCTACAAACATGCATTATTTCCCCTTAAAAGCAAGTATAACATCTAACAGATTGAAGCATGTAGGGTGCCGTGCTCCGGTCTGTCTCATCCTCCTCTCCGTTTGACGGCACTTTGCGGTTCAACAGCAGTGCGGATCCGCGCACGGTCTCCCGTAGCAACGGGGAATGACTCATTTAGTTGTGGCAGCAATTTAGAAACTAATGAGATTTTCAGCGCAAACTGCACGCGCGCTCTCTCGAGTGCTCCGCAAACACTCATCAACAGGCTTTCAACAGATACACGAGAGAGAGAGAGAGAGAGAGAGAGAGAGAGAGAGAGAGAGAGAGAGAGAGAGAGAGGGAGAGGGCGAGAGTGAGAGAGAGAGAGAGAGAGAGAGAGATTCAAACAGAGCGAGACCTACGAGTGGAGACCGTGATGGTCAATTTAACATTGTAAGCAAGACTGCAATAACTCATCAATGGTAGATCTTTGTAACAAGATAAAGGAATAGCTAATACGAATTACATTCTGTCATCATTTAATCACCCTCATGTCTTTCCAAATCCTCTGTGAAACACAAATGAACTGATTTTGTCTGTACATTGAAAGTGAAAAACATTGACTTTCATTAAATCGACACTGAGACACAGGTTTGGAATGACATGAAGGTGGATGATGACTGAACAATTTCTGTGCATGAAATTGTTAGTGCATATGTGTTTGCGTAAGGTACCCTTTGTACCTTATTTACCACTAAAGAGTGCATATGATTACCTTAAAGGTACATACTACTAGTACCTAAATTGTAAATTTTAGTGCCTTTTGAAAAGGGTTCTGCCCTAGGGAAAGCATTTATCTTTTTTTCATGGAAAAACTGTCTGACTCACCATCTCTCATCTTTCCCTCCCTCCCGCTCTCAGGTAAAACATGTCGTCATCATCTAGATGCTGTGCGACAGGGGTGTTTGTCCTCCCCTCGCTCCTCCTTTTGCCTCTTTTCCTCTCTCTCGTTTTTGGAGTTCAAGGAGCCACACTAAGAGAGCATCGCCTCAGTGGAAGTGAACCCGTCTCTTATGGACCTGCGTCCCAGATCCGCCCTCCTCCGAGTGCTGAGATGCTCAGAGCTCTACGATACATCCAAAACCTCAGCCAGAGATCCCCCCCACCTGATCCCCTTACCGACGAGCGTCAATCAGATCAAGAAGAGGATGACATGGAGAGCATCCGATCCATGCTACAACTGGCAGCGCCAGGCCGGATGGACCGAGGCATGGAGGAGAGAGAGGAAGAAAGAGACAACACTCAAGAGTTGCTTCAAGCCGTGCTTAAGACACTACAACAAACTGAGGAACACAAGGTGCCCAAAAAGGTCATTGCAACCCAACCTCAATACACCATCCACCCCTTCCCAAGGCCAAAACCACAACTAGAGGTTGAAACGTCACCTGAGAACTATGGGAGGACCTCATGGGCCAATCAAGATAGCCGGAGACGACACAGGCAGTATCCAATTATGTTTGAGGATCCGGAGGATCAGGAACAGCCGCTCAAACGGACCAATGAGAATGCGGAAGAACAGTACACGCCCCAGAAACTGGCGACCCTTCAGTCTGTGTTTGAGGAACTGAGTGGGATCTCCACATCTAAGGCCAACAGGAAACGCGATGAAGGTGAAGATGATGAGGAGGAAGATGATGATGATGATAATGACTTGTACAGGCAGAGGAAGATGGCCTTGGAGGACATCATGGGAACAGACGATTGGGCACCTCTGGAGGAGCAAATAGAGACTGAAGAAGAAGAAAGAGAGAAGCACGGTTTTAATCGTGACCTTGAGGATGATGACCAGGAGGAAGACGAAGATGATGTCAAAAGATCAAACCAATCCAGCTGGAAAAGCACAGGAAAAGAGGAGGACCCTGAGGACATCGCAAAGCTTATGGACTACTATCTTCTCCAGGTCCTTGAAAAGAAAGAGCAGGAGCAGCAGAAAAGACAAGAGGCCAGCAAGAGCGAGCAAGAAAGCAACCGAGAGATGGAGAAAAAAGATGTGGATGAAGACGAAGATGAGGAGGAGGAGGAGGAGGAGGAGAGGGAAATTAAGCCGATGCACAACAAATTCCCCGAGTCTTTGTCCCAGATAATCAAACTCTCACAGCAGCTTCGGATCCCACCAGAGGAAGTCCTTGACCTTCTTCAAAATGAGAAGCAGAAGGATTTATTGGGACAGTCCCGTACGCCCTACGCAACCCCTCACAACACACACAAGACTTTCTCCACAGCAACTCATCGAGGTTCGCCGCTCGAGACATCGGAGAGGAACAGCGTCGCCCAAGACATCCTGAGCATCCTTGAGCTGGTTAATGCAGCACAGCAGAACAACAAACGACCAACGCAACCCAACGCGTCACGCTATTATGAGAGGAAAACCGGCAAGGATGATTACGACAACACCGCTGGCGAGGAAGACGAATTGGCCAGTTACCTGGCATCCGAAATGCTCGCACAGGGACAGAGACGAGCACGTCCAACGCCATTGCGCAACGTGGATCAACCCCGGTATGGAAATCTGGAACGTGACGTCCAGGACTACTTCGATAAAAGCGCGCCAGAAAAAAGAACAGCGGAGCACGAGAACGCAGACATCGGATTAGATAACAACACAATGCTGAAAATCCTGAGGTTCCTGGAACCGGAGAGCGACAACACCGACGAAACAGACTCTGAGGAAAAAACAGTCCCTGAAATGTAGATGTGTAGATAACCATTATATTCATTGTTTGAATTGGCATATAATAAAGTATTTTGAAACAAATATATTCCCTAACTGCGTTTAGTCAATGTAGTGCTCCAGCTTTCCTCATTTGTCTTCTGTATAGCGCAAAATAAAGAGTATTTTAGTAAACCTGATTAACTTCTTTCTTAGTTAGTGATAAGAACATTGTAAAAAGTCACCGGCTTTACCTCTTCAACATATGAACACACACAGATTTTCTCCCTCTTAAAGACGCCAGCTATGTTTTTTTCAGTCAGTATCTTGTGCGTGTGATGAGGTCATGTGTGATGTGGCAGAGGTAAATAAAGCATTTGTTCACACTATGGTCCTCTGTTTGTGTAATGTGTCTCTCACTGCCGAGCAACCTTGGCAACCTTTGCATGACATGAAATCATCGTTTATATTGTTTTAAATCAAAGCTCATTTAGAGGTTATTTCAGCATACATGCAACCATTTTAAGAAATTAATTAGCTATTTAATTCAGTTGGACAATGATTATCTGTTGGGTATTTTGAGATAAAACTTAACAGACACACTATGGGGACATCAGAGACTTATTTTACATCTTGTCAGGCTTTTCTATTTACAGCGAAGTTAGCTAATTCCCTGCCCAAAATATGATAGCATTGCAATATGTAGGATAACGATAAAGTTGACAGTTGCTTCATAAATTAATTAAAAACATAAAAAGCAAAACACACCTGATGCACATTCTTTGTTGTCCATTTACTAGAAGTATAGATTTACAAACCTTGCTGTATTTTTGTGTAGTCATTTAAGAGAAGGTGCACCGCCATCTTAATCCGACGAAAGTGATTTGTACGGTGGCCGAGAGAGCTCAACGCGCTGCAAATGAAGAAAACACATGCAAACAGAAAAAAACGCATGCAAACAGAAAAAAACACATGCAAATAGAAAAAAACACATGCAAATAGAAAAAAACACATGCAAATAGAAAAAAAAACACCAGCGAATAAGAAAACATCTTCATCAGTTTTACAACTCACGTGCATCCCAATACTCACAACACAACCAAATACGGAAACGCGCTGCAATTACAGAAACGCGCTGCAAAAGTTCACAACACAACCAAACAGAAACGCGCTGCAAACAGAACAGAACACAACGGAAATGTTTCCGGGGAACCCAATAAGTGACGGACGGACGGTTCGTGAGCTTTACCAGAGAGACGCGGGTTCTGGCTTTACCTATGCCCTACTCTCTTAAAAGGGCAGACGGCAGAGCCCTTGAATTGGGCACTTTGGAGGGAGCGGGGCACTTGTGTGCCATTATGTTGATGAGGGGAGCAACGAAAGACAACGTAATTTCCTCATTATTTTCACCTGGGACGTTCCCATGACAACGCAGCGCGTGTCCATCAGCTGAATAGCTGTTCTTACCAGAAATATAGTATTAATGCTGTTAACATTTGCAAATAAATATACATTTTATACAACAAAGTTTTTAAAATATGTGTTATATCTTTGTGTGAGTGTCTCAACTTTAAAACTTGCCGTCTCATATTTGGACCTATAGCTACATTCTAACATTTCTTACGAAACTTATTTTAACATAACATGATAAAATGTGTTCAATGTAACTGATGTATAGATTAATGTCTTTTCCTCGTTCTTTTTCTCTATCTTTTTTATTTATTTATTTATTTTAGTCTTCAGCTCATTGTTCTTTTTAGTATTCTTATGACATTGAACATATCGCAAATACATTTTGTATATTGTATACAAAGTTGTATGTCATAAACGTGTCATCTTTGTATGTTTTGCAAAAAAATATAAAATAAATAATTATAATAAAAGTAGACAGCTGTAAGCACGTCCTAGCCGTCCGTCCGTCACTTATTGGGTTCCCCGGAAACATTTCCGTTGTGTTCTGTTCTATTTGCAGCGCGTTTCTGTTTGGTTGTGTTGTGAACTTTTGCAGCGCGTTTCTGTAATTGCAGCGCGTTTCCGTATTTGGTTGTGCTGTGAGTATTGGGACGCACGTGAGTTGTAAAACTGATGAAGATGTTTTCTTATTCGCTGGTGTTTTTTTCTATTTGCATGTGTTTTTTTCTGTTTACATGCGTTTTTTTCTGTTTGCATGTGTTTTCTTCATTTGCAGCGCGTTGAGCTCTCTCGGCCACCGTAGGATTTGACCGTAAACACGATTTGCCACCTCGTAAACACGAACTTCTCCAAGAGTAGCAGCAGGAGTCAGATTTCATTTATCACGTGACGAGAGTATGGAGAGATGACTGACAGGACTGAGCGTCATTGACAAATAGCCTCGATCTTGTCTTGTAAAATGTGTGGCTTGTACTGTGATCGCGAATTCGAGCGAGCATTCAAAAGTGATTTCAACCCAGCTAACAGGGAACGTTCCCAGAACATTGGCTAACGTTCTCTGAAAGTTCTCTCAAAGTTATGAAAAAAAACATTCTTGCAGTAACGTTATTATAACATTGGTAAACGTTCTAAAAACGTTAGCAATAAAAAGTTATTCTTAAGGTTGTTAGTGGAATGTTTAAAAAACGTTCTTATAACCAATAAATAACGTTAATACAACATCTAAAATACTGGACGTTTTGAACGTTACTAGAACATTCAGAAATAACGTTTTTATAACTTAATGGGAACGTTATGGAAACGTTCTTATAACCTAAAATTGTTAGCTGGGAATACGATGTTATATCGGTATTGTGGCAGTAAGTTTATATAGCCTACCATGTGGAAATTTCCTCACCGTTACCCCTACTGTATTTATTTAACTACAGCCTATACATTTTCAAAAACACCAAATTGTTATTAAAAAGCATTTTAATATTTATTATCAAAGCGCAGTCCATGCAAAACTTCTTTTTTCCATATTAAGCAGCATTAATAAATAAAAAAATACTTCAAAGTTCAAAAACAAGATAATCTAAGATCTGTCTGAAGGTTATTGACTGATTGTCAGCCCGCAGAGAAAAATTTAAAATCTAATTTACCTGAAACTAAGAAGAAACCTGAGGGTTAATTTCACAGTGTAGTCAAATGGTTAAAAGATTTGGGGTCGGTTCAGATTTTCTAATGTTTTTAAAGACTCTTATGCTCACCAAGGCTGCATTTATTTGGTCAAAAATACAGTAAAAACTTAATATTATTACAACATTATGTTGTACAACACTAAAATAACAGTTTTCTATGTGAATATATTGTAAAATGTAATTAATTCCTGTGAATCAAAGCTGAATATTCAGCATCATTACTTCAGCATCACATGATCCTTCAGAAATCATTTTAATGTGATGATTTTTACACATTTTCAGGATTCTTTGATGTATAGAAAGTTCAATAGAACGGCATTTATTTAAAACAGAAATCTTTTGAAAAATTATAAATGTAATCTTAGATCAATTTAATGCATCCTTGCTGAATAAAAGTATTAATTACTTTAAACAAATCTTACTGACCCCAAAATTGTGATCACTAATGTACATGAGTGTCTCTCTCCCTTTCTGATTGTCTACAGCCAAAAACAGTGTGCCACATTTCATAAGAAATCCTATCATTTAATAATAGTATTCTCACTATCTGAAAAGTCGAGATGCTGAATCATGCAAGTGTTGCTGTTTCAGTGTCGTGATGGTCATAATTAAACACAGTCAGCATATGAAGTTCTTGTTATTGTGTCTTTGAAGACTGAGGTGATGGCTGTGATTATCCTTCAGTATGTCGGTTTGTTTATATACTCCTCCATTGTCTGTCACAAATAAACACAAAACACAATGTCTCTTAATTATCAACTGTAAGAATTCATAAATTCATTCATGATGTTGTGATATTCATCTGTAATAACTTATTCGGTCAAGCAGACAAGATCAGGTTGTGTAACAACATCTGTGAAAATGTGATGAATCTCATCAAAAAGTGAGTGTGTGTGTGTGTGTGTGTGTGTGTGTGTGTGTGTGTGTGTGTGTGTGTGTGTGTGTGTGTGTGTGTGTGTGTGTGTGTGTGTGTGTGTGTGTGTGTGTGTGTGTGTGTGTCTGAGCGTGTGTCTGTGTGTGTGTATGAGTGTGTGTTTGTGTGTGTGAATGAGTTTTTGCATGAGTGTGTGTGTGTGTGTGTGTGTGTGTGTGTGTGTGTGTGTGTGTGTGTGTGTGAGTTTGTATGTGTGTGTGTTTGTGCATGTCTATGTGTCTGTGTCTGCGCATGTGTGTGAATGAATTTTGCGTGTGTGTGTGTGTGTGTGTGTGTGTGAGAGTTTGTTTGTGTTTGTGCATGTCTGCGTGTGAGTGCGTGAGAGTGTGTGTTTAAGTGTGAGCGAGTGTGAGTGAGTTTGTGTGTGTGTATGTGTATGTCTGTGTGTGTATGAGCGTGTGTTTGTGTGTGTGAATGAGTTTTTGCATGAGTGTGTATGTGTGCATGTGAGTTTGTGTGTGTGTGAGTTTGTATGTGTGTGTGTTTGTGCATGTCTATGTGTCTGTGTCTGCGCGTGTGTGTGAATGATTTTTGCGTGTGTGTGTGTGAGAGTTTGTTTGTGTTTGTGCATGTCTGCGTGTGAGTGCGTGAGAGTGTGTGTTTAAGTGTGAGCGAGTGTGAGTGTGTGTATGTGCATGTCTGTGTGTCTGCGTGTGTGTGTGAATGAGTTTTTGCGTGTGTGTGTGTGTTTGTGTGTGAGTGTGCATGTGCGTGTGTGTGTGTGTGCGTTTGTGTGAGTGTGTGTGTGTGTGTATGAGTGAGTGTGCGTGTGTTTGTGTTTGTGTATGTGTGTGCGTGTGCATGTGTGTGTGTGTGTTTGTGTGTGAGTGTGCATGTGTGTGCGTTTGTGTGCGTGTGTGTGTGTTTGTGTGTGAGTGTGCATGTGTGTGCGTTTGTGTGCGTGTGTGTGTGTGTGTGTGCGTGTGCGTGTGTGTGTGTGTGTGTTTCACCTCCTGAAGAGAATCTGCCTCCTCCATTGATTTGGCCACAGACGCTTTAGATGTTTCCTGCACCTCTCCACCAATGACAAACTCATCCAGGATAAAGTAAGCCTTTTCAAAGTTAAAAATGAGGTCTAATTCACACACCTGCAACACACAAACAGATAAAAACCAAAAACCTCAATTCAAGATTCAGAAAACGCATCAACATGAACATGAAGGCTAGTGTACATGACCAAAACCTTACATTGCCAAAGTACTGATCCAGCAGCTCGACGTATCGGTGCAGGAGTTCCAGTGTGAGCAGCTCGTTGTCCTCTTGCTCCAAACCACAGCAGAAATACAGGCTCGCATACCTGCAGGTCAGAGGTCAGAGGTCATACAGCACAAACTGACTGCAATGTTTTGACATTCAACAACACACAATCATAGGCTGATTCATCAGGATTTTCTTAAAAACACACATTTCCTCGTTGTACTTTTATTCTCAAGAGCCATATTTGGCTGAATAGGGTTTTTTGAGTTTTGTTTTCTAAGGAACCTTTTCCAGTAAAGGCATCAAATGAACTTAAAGTCACCATGAAATCAAAATTGACAATTCTGGTTTCTTTATGGAATATTGCAGTAATTATTATAAATGATTTATGTGTGTGTCTCGTAATATTTGACCAAAATTCCTTCCCTTCCGTTGCAGCAACTTCTCTTCTCTGATGACATGTTTATTGGCGTGAGGGCGGGGCAACCTGTCACTCAAATGAGATCGACCAATAGCAAACCACAACATCTAATCAATTCCTCAAGGGCAAAATCAAGCCCCGCCCTACACATTTCCTTGTTTGAGGAGCCGTTTCACTCGGATATACAACACAATAGGGAAGAAAAGACTATTGCAACTTCCGTTTCATGGCGACTTTAAAGGACTATCAAACATGTTTGCAACCTTTATTGTTCAGTGTCTACTTCTACCCTTCGTGTAGTAAAGCAGAACTAAACCAACACTGATGCATCATGTGCAAATGCAATGCTGACTGTGACATCGAAGTTCAGCAAATGCGCTGGATGTTTCATGTTCGTATCTTCAGACTGAGGAGCAGAAATACTAAACCTGAATCATGTGCAAAGATCTGAAACTCTGTTTGCCTGTAAACGCAGCGCGCCGCTTTAGGGCTGATGGCTGATCATTAACTCGGCTCAAAGGTTGTGTTCAGTTATGGGAGAGAGAGAGCGACTGAAAGTTACAGAAGGTGTTGTAATGACGAAGAAAGAACATAAGATAAGAAGGTGACCTCTGACCTTCTGTAGACGATCTTCAGGTCCCGCCACTGCAGAAAGTTGCAGGCCTTCGGGGGGCGAGCCAGCACCATTTGCGTGACGTCCCGTATGATCTTCTTCTTGTCCCGATCGCTGAGAGCCGTGAACCATTTCTGCAGTCGCAGTTTCCCCTGACGGCTGAACAGCAGCAGAAAGCGCATCTACAGCGAACACACACATTCATTTCTCCGCAAAATGTCTGAAAGCTTCATTAAGCAGCTTTTGAAAATGTGATAGCACAAAACACACACACACCTAAAGTACCACATGCTTTGTCATGGTCAGAATGTCAAATAACGCAGGACTATCACAGTTAATGTATTACTAGGAGTAATAATTAGGGTAATGTGTGCTGACACAAGCACACACACACACACACACACCTTTCCGATAGCATAGAAAAGCATTGAGCGTAAGACTCCTCGCTGAGACCCCAGTGGGAATCTGACATTTTAAGGCTGTTGCCAAGAGCCTGCATCCCTGTTAACCCACGCACACACACACACACACGCTTTGGGTTTCCATGTTTTATGGGGACATTCCATTGACGTAATGATTTTTATACTGTACAAACTGTCTATTCTCTCCCCTTACACTAACCCTACCCCTAAACCTACCCATCACACACACACACACACACACACTATCCCTAAACCTACCCATCACACACACACACACACACTATCCCTAAACCTACTCATCACACAAAACTTTCTGCATTTTTACATTTTCAAAAAACATAATTTAGTAAGATTTATAATGACATTTTTTTTATTTTTTTATCATTAAATTTTATTTTGTGATAGGACAGAAATTTAAAAATATATTATGTATACATATATACTGTATATATACTGTGTATATATATATATATATATATATATATATATATATATATATATATATAATGAAATGATTATATATATATAATTTTATTTTATTATGTATTTATTTAATAAAAAATATTATTACAATTTCTTCACCATAGCCATCACATAGCCATTTCTTCTTCCATCACATAGCCTTCACCATACCTAGAGATTGGCATGGTTTTATTTCAGTTAGCCTAATAGCTAGTTTGATTTGCATTGAGAGATGATCTTATGGAAAGTACCCCATGCCAAACTCTAGGTATGGTGAAGGCTATGTGATGATGTGGGGCTATTTTAATTCCAAAGGCCAAGGGAACTTTATCAGGATGCATAGTATCCTAAAAAAAAATAAAAAAAAATACTTAAAAATAAAAATCTGCCTGCCTCTATGGGAATTTAACATAGGGGTGTACTAACTTATGCACCCTGTATTTTAAGGAAGAACATTTATTTATTTACGATACATTATTCATTCACAAAGAAAATTGGTGTCCTTAAAGGTTGGATTTTTCCAAATTTTTTTAATTAAGGCATTAAGTTCAATTTCCAAAAGATGATTTTTTATTCCTCTTTTTAGTCAACTTTAGCATGGGTGTATTCACTTATGCATTGCACTGTATATATATATATACGTATATTATATATTTACAAACTTTTATCTTATTTGATAGCGGTAAAGATAATGTAATAAACAATATTCATTAACATCTTTATAAAATAAAAACTTGATGCTGATAAATTAAAAATCATGTCAAAAAGAAGGTTGAGCACGAACACTAATGTAATGTCAAGGTCATGGGTTTGATTCTCAGGAAACTGCACTGCTAAAGTTTATACCTTATAATATAACTGCTTTTAGACTAAAAATACACTATATGAATCATTTCACCTTTAATGACGTCCTAAAAATGAAGTATAGTTTATCCATACACACAGACATGCATTTCTCTCTGGGTGTTGAGCAATGTGAACATGAAACTGCAAACCAAAAAAAAAGAGATAAAGGCAACAAATGCACCTTTGTCTTCTTGGTACAAAAAGGAAATACAAATGTCCCTCTTATCAGCAAAAGAACAGTGTTTGTGCAGTAAAACACAACAAAAGGTCCCAGACAAACAGCTCTACAGAAGGGAAAGCACAAAGCTCTATCTGACCGCAGCCTGACACTCTGACTCTTATCTGATAGTTTGATCTGTTTGTGATGCTAATGCGAGAAAATGACAGCAACATTAATAACGAGACAATACATGATGATCAGCAGTTGCACATTGTGACCTCACCATCCTGAGACTTCAGAAGTCCTGATCGACCCTGTGTGGTTTGCAGAACGGGTTCATGCCTGTCTGTTATGGGCGCGTCCCCGCGACTCTCTCACCTCGCCCCGCTGTGTGTTTCTGTGTTCGTGCTCGCGCACAGGTGTGCACCAATCACAGGCGCGCACGGTCAGAAGGGGGCGGGGCCGAGATCTGCGCGTGTCTGTATCTGATTCACACCTGCTGGTTTTACCTGGTCAGGTGTGGCGAGGACTATACAGTCAATTACCCTGAGATATTTTAAAATATGATTTGATAATAACGATTTAGGGTACCTGTGTAACCTCATGTGTACTAGCCAAACAAAAACAATATAATCTAAACATTATAAACAAAGCAGCAGCACTGTGTGTTTTATTGCCTATATTTTAAATTTATCAGAGAACATTCAGTGCTTATTATTATCATTTAGGTCTATATAGGCTACAGGCTTAATAATATATAATGTTATGATCTTTGTTTTTCTAACTCTCTCTCTCTCTCTCTCTCTCTCTCTCTCTCTCTCTCTCTCTCTCTCTCTCTCTCTCTCTCTCTCTCTCTCTCTCTCTCTCACGTTATTGATATCATGTTAGATCTCATTCTGAACAAATTTGCCTCAAGTAGGCTACCACTGCTGTCAATCAAATCTTTCACTAAATATTTGAGAATATTTTAAAATAATAATAATAATTTTTGGGAACTAGTCCTAGACCAATAATTATCAAAACAGATTCGGATTAAACGCCAGTATTCGGATGGCTATAACAGGGTCATTTAAAATATGGGCCAGACAGTTTACCTAAAAACCCTCAGGCCACAAGACATAATTCACAAATACATAAAATAATGATTCTACAAAAACGATGCAATCTTTAATGGAGATCCGGAAATATGTGCCGTAATAACAGTTATAACGGTGAAAATTAGATGTCAATGGTAAATTAGCTGAAATGGTTGGAAATGTTTTTTTCACTTCTAATTTAGACGGAACACAGGCTTGTTAAATTACACGTAGCCTATTATAAAAAAAGCGCATGCGCAAAGGCCTGAAAGGGCTTTTGAACTTCGGTAATTGATTGCAGTATTTTATTGTATTTTTTAATATACAATTATTATTAATAAAAGGTCTTTAATTTAAATCGTACGACTATTATTAATAATACTGTGATATTGTCATTAAATATACGGTTTTATTTATCCTTAGGCAGCTATTGAATCTATCAAACTGTCCACTACAGCAGGCACAAATGAATTGCTTTTACACATCTGACAGTCTGAAGCGTGTTGTGTCGTCCATCACCGGTAGAGGGCAGGCCGTGTGGAGCCCCGGTGAGTGAGTGGCGTGGGGCTCCACGTGCACTCATGTGACCCCGGAGCCGGTTAAAAGCACCGGGAGCCTCCACGCGCACAGCGGGCGACCTGAGCGACAGCGCGGGCGTGAGAATGTCTCTGTACCGGAACTCAGCATGGTTCCTCAAAGGACTCACCGAATTCACCAAGTAAGAGCTGCACTGCTTCAAAAATAACACTTTATAACAACATTAACAAACATAATTACACATAATGCTTCATGGATGCACATCTAATAATATAATATCATATAATTAATATAATATAATATGATTATACATTTTTAAAAGGGCTCATATCAAATTTGCCATGATATTTAACAGTTTATAATTAAAATGTTAAATATAATAAATGTTAAATATTTGGTCAGATTTCAGTCATTCTACAACTGTTTATCTCTCTTACCATGACGCATCAAGTTTTTTAATAGAATTTATTTAATGCATTTTTTATTATGAATTCTGTATTTATACATGTGTCCTCATTAGTAGGAGTTTGATTAAAGATTATATGTACAAACAAAGTATAACAAACAACATGTCGAAATATTTTTATTTTATTTTATTTTTTTGGATGAATTTAAATTCAAATTTAAGGTCAGAAACCTAAAATTTTAATTTCAATTCATCTAAATATTTCGACATTTAAGATAAAATCGTCCAGCATTTGTCTGCAGGCCTACTTGGACTTTTACTCGCACGTAAAATGCTGTAAATGCTGTAATTAAAACATAAGCTTTTATAAATGTACATTTTTTAACATCTAGAAAAAATATGGTGCACTCTTACAACAATTTGTTTAACATATTCTGCGAGCTCAAGTTCATCGTTTTCTATGAAATCCAATTTCACAAATGATTATAGTTATAGTTTATCTTTCAGTGGCCTCTGCATCTGTTTTTTCCTCCTGATACATTGTTACCCGGGTCGACCTCTCACGTCCCATAATAGGACACACATCACCCTTAACAGTGCACGCATTTACGGAGAAAAGCTTGTTTGCCCCCGGCACCTCCCCGCTCCTCTTCATCCCTCTTCTGGCCTGGCACGCGTGGACAAAGCCAGTCTTTGAGATGTTGATACCAGGAGCGGTGCTATCAGAGGACGCACTGACACTAGCTCTCATTAGCTAAGCCATGACGCAAGGTGGCACATTAGGACACTGCTTAATGCTTCTCATGGTTTCGCTTCAGGACATTATGATGCAAACAAATACAGAACCTCAATTTCTATATCGTACAAAATTAAACAGAACTCACCACAGACAGTTGAGAAGCTCTGCTTCAAGATTATTCTCCCATTGCCATGTGCTCCACCTTAAAGGGGTCCTATTATGCCTTTTTACTTGTTCATCTTTCTGGAGTGTGTAATGTTGCTGTTTGAGCTTTATAAAAAGGTCTTTCCAGCTGGAGTTCTTCTCTATATCAGTGTCACTGTTTCTGAACTCCCTGAAACGCCTCCATTGTAGTCTTGAGTTTCTTCCAGGAACGAACACGTCACAATATTCCTCATTTAAATAATTCCCGCCCACAGGATATACATAATAAAGGGGTGTGGCCTGGTTGAGTTAGTTGGTAGTGTGTTGAAACCATAGACTATAAGAAAAAAGATGGATGACTTGTCTCCACTTCCTTCCACTGTAGAAAAATAAAGCCAAAATATCCTAGAAATGGCCGTTGACATCGTTCGGCGATTGCGGGCCCGAGTCGTAATCCTGAGGTGGAGCCACAGTTATTTTTAGGGTGCGTTCACGGCATGTCGTTATAACCGTCATTACAAGATTTCAACTTGTAAAATGCGTTCACATCCTGGTCCTTGTAGAGCTTGTAATTACAATTTGAGCGCCTACTTGTACCACCTGACCGCTGCAGATTCATTTAGGCATTGATGTTGTTGCCTGTAGAAACGCATAATTCAACTCAGAGTAGAAAGTCATGTGTTGTCATCTCAAAATTATGGTAATTATGACATGGCGTGAACGTAGCAATATAGCATACGTAAGCATGATGAGAACTATCTAAAATGAAAGAAATCTTCTTCGGAAACAAAATTAAGTTTAAGTCACTTCCGTGTTGGATTCAAGAGAGAGACCGGAAGGTTGTCGCTTGGTCGAAACTTGTGGTTATGGTAAGGGCGTGGCTTTCACAAACGCGCTTAAAATCGTTTGACCAATCACACTGGTCCTCCAGCCGACCAATCAGAGCACATCGTGCTTTTCTGAAGGAGGGGCTTCATAGAGACAGGAACTAAACAGAGCGATACTGACAGACTGGGAAGAGAGGAGCTGCAACTATGGAGAATATGAGAAAATTATGTGTTTTTGAACTTTCAAACATGAAAACCTGTTCAAGTACAGCCCAAAAATGGAATCAAGACTTTGTATAAGGGCATAAATAGGTCCCCTTTGAAAAAGTGTGTTGTCAAATAGTTCAAAGCATGAAGTAATTAGTTAACTGAACTGATCTAGCAGTGTTCACTGGTAACCCCGTCACATTTCAAGACTAATTAAATGTGTGTCTCAGGGGGGCATTTCTGTCGGCGTCTAAAAACTTTGTTGAGAAAGACCTGGAGGTGTCGATGGCAGGCCGATCCTTCATGATCACTGGAGCGAACAGTGGAATCGGGAAAGCAACCGCCATGGCCATCGCCAAGAAAGGTGCGTGTTGGGAAAAACAGCAGTAGTTACTTTTTTAGGGCTGGAGTGTAACCTATTGACCATCTTTATCTTTAAGGTGGTACAATCCACATGGTCTGCAGGAACAAGGACAAGGCGGAAGAAGCCAGAGCGGAGATCGTCAAAGAGTCTGGAAACAAAGTATGAGTTTGTATTTGAATGACTGGGGTTTTTAGGTTGTGGTTTAGTAGTTAAAGGACACAGATGGCTGTAGAATCAAAACCTAGAAGCTTCCACTAACGTGCCTTTTTGAGCAAGTAATTTAATCGCAGGTCATGAGGACTGAACCTGCAGTAAAATAAGAAAGCATCTGCATAATGAAGAATAATGTAATGGTGTGTAAATAAATAATTGACCATTTGTACACAAACATTACTTATTTATCTACATGCTGATTTACATCGCTATATCTGTTTGTAATGCAAGATGTTTTTATAAAATGCATGACGTTTTGGCCTCTGTGTCTGGTTGCAGGAAATCTATGTGCATCTTTTGGATCTGACCGAGACCAAGAAAGTGTGGGAGTTTGCGGAGTCTTTTAAGAAAAAGTACAAAACTCTCAACGTCCTGGTGAGGCAATCTCACATCTCTCTGCTCTAAAATTACATATACACTATAGGGTCAAAAATTCTTTTTTTTCTTCTTTTTTTAGAAATTAATACTTTTATTCAGCAATAGGGATGCACGATATATCGGCCACCATATCGGTATCGGCCGATATATGGCCGATATATTAAAGCCGATAAATAATGGATTATTTCCTTCAGCTAAAACTCTTCATGTTCGCCATGATGATTTTGAATTGCTTGAAAAATACTTGAAATAAATTGATCAGAAGTGACAGTAAAGACATTTATAATGTTACAAAAGATTTCTATTTCAAATAAATTCTGTTCTTTTGAACTTTATATTCATATTTATATTCAAAATCATAGTTTACGCAAAAATATCAAGCAGCACAATTGTTTTAAACATTGATAATAATCAGAAATGTTTCTTAAAGCAGCAAATCATCATATTATTCTGATTTCTGAAGGATCATGTGACACTGAAGACTGGAGTAATGATGCTGAAAATCCAGCTTCAAATAGAAAACAGCTATTTTAAATTGTAATAATATTTCACAATATTGCTGTATTTTATTACTGTTATATACTGCATACCAACCCCAAACTTTTGAATGGTAGTGTAAATATAACATTACCAGCCAATGGAAGTAGTGATCATTTGATTGGTTGAGTGATTTGATTGTGACAGATCAATAACGCCGGCTGTATGATGACCAAGAGGGAGGTGAATGGAGAGGATTTGGAGAAAAGCTTCGCCAGCAACAGTCTAGGTAAAGATCTCTGACAGATCTGTCCTACTTCCTTTATTATCTGTCTAACAGCTTACCAGACTGTTTTCCCCTGATCCCTGTGTTGTGTTGTTCAGCCGTGTACATCCTCATCAAGAGCCTCATTCCTCTGCTGGAGAAGAGCCCTGACCCCAGAGTGGTGAGTAAACCAGAGACTGAGAGCGGGAGACGGGGGTCAGACGGGTCACCATCTCTCTCTTCTCTTTCAGATAACAGTTTCATCCGGTGGGATGCTGGTGCAGAAACTGCGGACCGGAAACCTGCAGTCTCAGAGGGGCAGATATGACGGCACTATGGTGTACGCACAGAATAAGGTATATATATACACATACAAAGTCAAAAGTAAAGCTTGTGTCCATATACAGAAACACTATTTGTTATGATGCCATTTGCAAGTTTATGTTATTGAGCTCATTGTTTGATTACTGTACTTACTTAAAGGGGACCTATTATGCAAAATTCACTTTTATAAGGTGTTTGAACACAGATGTGTCCACAGTGTGTGTAAATAAGCAGTCTGTAATGGTAAAAATCCACCCACATCCACCCAAAAAATCATAAATTAAGTAAGGGTTAATGTAGAGCGAGGTGGTTGTTATAGCGAATACAACCCCGACAGGCTGATCGGGACCCCGACGCGAAGCTTGAATCAGGGATCTTGAATCAGCCTGAAGGGGTTGTATTCGCTATAACAACCGCCTCGCTCTACATTATCCCGCTTATTACACGGCTACCTACCAAATAAATCAATAATTTGACACAAAATATTGATTTAAAAAGGAGTTTATTGATTTAAAAACGATTGTATTGCTGACGGAAATATCCGAAGCATGAGCTGTAAAGGCTCCGCCCTTTTCTGTAAAGGGGGCGGGGAGCTGTGGCTCATTTGCATTTAAAGGGACACATGCAAAAATGTTGTTTTTGCTCACACCCAAATAGGGGCAAATTTGACAAGCTATAATAAATGGTCTGAGCTGAAACTTCACAGGCACATTCTGGGGACACCAGAGACTTACAGTATATCACATTTTGTGAAAAGAGGCATAATACGTCCCCTTTAAGGTATTTTTGATTTAATGCGTCCTATTCAATTCTTTAAAAAAGGTTATGTTGGTGGTGTAATATTATTGTAAAAATGTTCCACGACTTTTCTGTTTCTCTGATTTAGTAGCTGTTTGTTACTCGAGTGACTCTATCAGACGTGACTTCAGTGTTTTCTTCATTCGTTGTGTTTCAGAGGCAGCAGGTGGTGATGACGGAGCAGTTTGCTAAAGCTCATCCCAGCATCCACTTCTCTGTAATGCACCCCGGATGGGTCGACACGCCAAGTAATTGCAAACGCACAATCATCTTAAATTTAAATGACGGAAATGTGCATGTATGATTACAGACGCAGTTTCCAGAGACTACATGGAATATTTTTGTTTAAAGTTGGCATGAAACGGAAGTTGCATAACTCAGCAGTTCAGTCTGAAGATACTAAAATGAAACATCTAGAGCATTTTCTAAGCTTTGATCTGCAGAGCAAACATTGCATTTGCACATGATGCATCAGTGTTGTGGCAATGGTAGCTGTCATAGATGAAGGGAACTTTGCATAGCAGTGCACACTGAAAAATAAAGATTTGCAAACATGTTTGATAACCCTTTAAAGTCGGCATGAAACGGAAGTTAATCTTATTTAATAGTCAGTAGTCTTCCATATTGTGACATTTATCTGAGTGAAACGGCTTCTCGAACAAGAACAAATGTAGGGCGGGGCTTGATTTTGTCCATGGGGAATTGATTGGATGGTTGTGGTTTGCTATTGGTCGATCTCATGTGATTGAAAGGTTGCCCCGCCCTCACGCCAGTGAACACATCATCAGAGAGGAGACGTCGCTGTGAAAGAGAGGGGAAGTTTTTCTGATTAAAGTTTGAGGCACATGAATTTGGGGGGGGGGGGGGGGGGGAGAGATGGTCAATTTTGATTTCATGGTGACTTTAAACATGAAGTAAACTGCAAAAATGTGATTACATTTGGTCAATTGTTTAAAATAAATAGAGCATCTAAAGCATGCAGTTTCCATCACACTTGTACATTTTAACCTGAAAGCTTGATGTTGAACAAAAAAATTAATAGATGTTATGAATGCATTCTAAGTGGCTTTGGATAAAAGCTCCTGCTGCATAAGTGTAAATATGTATTTATTCAGACTGATTTGTTGACGTCTAATGGATTTGTTGTCGCCTCTTGTTCTTTAGCCATAGCGAACGCGATGCCTGATTTCCACAGCTCTATGAAGGAGCGTTTGCGGACACCGGAGCAAGGGGCTGATACGGTCGTGTGGCTCGCTGTGTCCGAGGCGGCCGTCAAGAATCCCAGCGGGGGGTTTTATCAGGGTGAGCAAACACACACACACACACACACACACACTGGCTGTGTTTCAAAACCTAGTGAGCCACCTTGTGGCCTACATAGGCAGCATGCTAACTGCAAATTAAATCTCATAAGTGACAGAAATCTCCACGTGCCACACAAACAGCACTGCTAATGTGAAGCACATGGGAGACACAACTGATTGCAATAGAGTTTGGCATTAACAGGTTGCTAAAGGAAAAAGCAATGATACTCTTAAGTATTGCATTTTAAATTTGATTAATCACCTTTTGAATAGATATTTTTAGGTATTAAATTGCTGTTTATTGTACTTATATTAAGGCAACATTGCAACTGAAGACTGAAGTCGCAGAATGCATTCTGAAAAGAAATTGTTGGCAGGATCAATTTTGTTTATAAATATGCTATTTTCTGTTACACTTTATATTAAAGTTTCAGTGTTACACTGTAATTATAGATTTATGCACCAGGTAATAATAATTCACTACATTTAGAATAGATTTGGTTTAGTTGCATGTAATTATGCACAATTTATAGAAATTATACTATAGTAACATCATGTAAAATAAAGTGTTACCATAGTTTGTGTAATTATAAACATTATTTTACTCAATATTTGTGCATTTTATGTATTTTATTAGAGTATTGCTGTATGAGTATATCAACATGCTAAAACTCTATTGGAATCAGTTTTGAGTTTATTCCTCCATGCTCTTTGTGTGGTGCACAACATTGCTGCCAGTGTACAGTGAAAGCGAGCTGCCGTCTTTCTCTCCATCTCCTCCAATAAGGCGCCCGTCTGTTTCAATACAAAACAAGTGAGCCTTTCAGGAGACAAAGAATGGATGAAAGACGTTGATGAAAGCAAGAAAAGCAGGAGTGGTACAGAGAAGATGAAGAGAATACAAAGATTGTACAAGACTGGACAATGAAAGTGAACGAGAGAATGAGGATGAAAGGAGAAGGAAGGAGCGAGAGAGATGAAGAAAGGGAAAGCGAGTTGGCGGAGCTCCAGTGCAGCTGTAGTGGGCAGAGCTTCGGTACCAGACACGACCGCAGTGACTCAAGACGACCTTTTGAAACAGGGAAACCAAACAGACGATAACAGAGAGCGCTCACGTCTTCACCGCCTGAGCTACTCAAGCACTACTCAGTCTTTTAATACAAGACACTATAGTTGATAGGGTCAAATTTAAAGAGGCCACATTATGCCTTTTCACAAAGTCTTGATTTTGTTTTTGTGCTCTACTAGAATAGGTTTTCATGCTTGAATGTTCATTATTTTCTCATATTCTCCATAGTTGCAGCTCCTCTCTTCCCAGTCTGTAATGCTCTGTTTAGTTCCTGTCTCTATGAAGCCCCTCCTTCTGAAAAGCACACTGTGCTCTGATTGGTCGGCTGGATCAGCGTGTTGTGATTGGGCAAGCGCTTCGAGTGTGTTTGGGAAATGTCCCGCCTCTTACCATAACCTCGAGTTTCAACACACTACTAACTAACTCAACCAGGCTCCGCCCCTTTATTCTGCGTATGAATTATTTAAATGAGGAATATTGTGATGTGTTCATTCCCGGAAGAAACTCAAGACTACAATGGAGGCATTTCAGGGAGTTCAGAAATTTTTCCTAAATGTCGTCAAAAAACGATTGCGAAATAAAGGCGTTTCCATTAACCGATGTTACGTGACTAAAACGTAATTTTTTCCTCTCGCGAGAAGTCATCACAAAAATCATGGTGACGGATGTTGGTAGTTGTATATCCCAGCCACTGCACTGGCCATTATTGTTAATCGAAGGAGACATACGTGTGTTATCCAAGCATTAATGGTAAGGACTCTTATACTTGGAACGGTTGATGTTTCTGGGCGTTTCTCACTCATTTCTGCTTCGAGATCTTGATTGTGGCATTTCTTTGAGGTTTAGAATCCATTATTCCTGTAATTATTTTGTCTTTTATGAATTTAATAAAGAACTCTGTCTCGTCTTCTGACCTGTAAATGCGCAAAAACTGTTTCCATTGCAGTTTTGCGAAATATTTATTTTTTCGAATTGCCTGAAAAACCACCTCATGCGAGCATCATTTTTGCGGTAAATGGGAGTTTTTGCGATATTGATGTGTTTCCATTGGGTGTATTTTCAATTCGCAATTTCAATTTGCACGATTTGAAGGGTAATGGAAACACGGCTAGACACTGATATAGAGAATCTATATTTAGGTTTGATGGACCAATACGAATGAACCATTGCAAAACCAGATTGGTGCACCACTATATTTCTGAATTCATTTGTAATTTATTTATGGTACATAGAGTCATATAAAGTTACCTAGCGACTGTAGCTTCTGCAAATACTCACTTCTGTGAGATTTCCATAGTAATGACGACTTCCTCGGTTGGTGCATCTTGCTTCAGGATGGCATATATTCAGAGAGAATTATCATCATTTAACAACTTGAATGGAATCAACCTCACAATCGTTCTCTCAACTCAGCCAATAGGAGTCTTTTCTCCAGATGAATATGTTTTAAACATCCTAATGTCTTTGTGTGTGTTTTTTTTTACATGCATTAGATCGGCAGATGGTGTCGGCTCATCTTCCCTTGGCCTGGACACACAGTTCACAGCTGGAAGATCAGAAATTCATGAGCGTCATGGAGGATCTGGCCAAGGGCTTCCAGCCTCACTAAATACACTCGCATTTAACAACTGCAACACAAATAAATGTAGAACACTAACACTGTAACTGTTTTGACACATTATTCTCACTCGTAAAAGCAGTGTGAATGTACTTACAGTACCTCACAATAACTTTTAGCTGTAGATTACAGCTCTGAAAGACTGTTTTGCTCAATAAATGCTTAAATACGTTTAAGTCTTTTACCACAATGACTACTTCCTGTTTCTTCCTGTTCTACTTCCTTGTACATTTCAATTCTCTCCTATCATTGGTCACGGCAGACGCAGGATTCGTTCTTTTCCGACAGCTTGTTCTGACACCATGTGATCAATCTCAGCCAATCGCAGTGCGTTCTCACTGTGTCGGTGACTCCAACGAATCAGGTCAATCAGGTGGGAACCCGCTCTGACCGGAGTCACCCCAGCTGTCAATCACTCACTCACGGCCAATCACCTGGTGAAGCACAGGAAACTGTGGGAACGGACATTTCCTGCTTTTGGGGGCCTGTGATTGGACGTTTCTTTGGTTTGAGTGTGTCACCTGATGTTCCAGAGAATAAGGAAGTGATGTGTAGTTTTTTTTTTTATTTGTTCTGACAATAATGTATGATTACATTCCTACATATATAGACTGTGTTATTAACCATTTAATTATGACATGACTGTAATTTCACACGTTTTCATCAAACATTAATAAATATCTGTGAAGGTGTGATGGTGTATGTGGGAAAGCGAATGCATATTATTTTTTCATCCCATCTCATGTCTTCACCCAAGAAACTTAAAAATAAAAAATAAACAATTTTAACATGCAATTCAAATGACTAGGAAAAACTATATACTTTACATGTGAGATACAGCTTAGAACTTTATTGTAATATTTCGTTCAATCTCTGGGCAGAAACTACCAGTCAGCATTAAGACTTGTGTCAGTTTTCATATTAGCGGTAAGAGATTTTCGTATGAAAAATACATATGTTTGAGCGTTCCAGCACAGAAGCTCAACTTTGTACACATAGAGAGAATAATACGTAAGTACTACTGAAGTAAAGCAAGTCTTAGAAAAAAGAACATAGAAAAACAGGTCTCAAAGTCATTTAGAGTTATTTACAGTTTTAGAGTTCGATCATTAGAAGCGTGGTGAAATTTACAGTGTTTTCAATGTCTGAAGATAAAGAATACAAGTTTTTCAATTTTACATGGTGATTAAACTGAACTGTGATCTCTGCAAAACGGCGTGACTCTGAAGTGTCAGTTTCAGTCAAATAGATGTTAAAGAGATAGTCCACCCCAAAATTATTTCTGTCATTGTTTACTCACCGTCAAGTTGTTCCAAACTTGTATGAATTTCTGTCTAATTTTGAAGATATTTTGAAGAATATGGTTAGTTAACCTTGGAAAAAGGTTCAAATGAAAAAAAAAAAAAAAAAAAAAAACACTATGGAAGTTAATGGGACTCATCAACTGTCTGGTTACCGACATTCTTCAAAATATCTTCTTTTGTGTTCAGCCGAAGAAAGAAATTCATACAGTTTTGGAACAACCTGAGGGTGAGTAAATGATGATAGACATTTAATTTTTAGGTGAACTATCCCTTTAAGAACACATAAGAACAGTATTATAAACTAAAATGAAAGATGAGATGAGAAATTACAATCGTCGCCAGCATCTATCCAATTAAATGAAACAAAAATGTCATACAACACACAAAATCTGCTTTCTGTCTCATCTTGGATTTACGATACATGAAGCAAATATTAGGAAAATAAGTTTATGAATGGGAATGAGATTATTTACAAAGCGCGGCATGTGACGTAGGCCAAATCAAAACGAGCGGTGTGAAGCTAGCGCTTTACAAAGGCACAAATCAGCCATTAAATGCAAACACTCGCACAAACGCCGTTTGTACCCTCAGATCATGAACACACACAGACTGTGCAATCTAGGGCAAGGAACAGAGAACTCGTCAAGACAATGATCGACCTAGATAACGACTGAGGGAAACTCCAGACGCGATCTCATCAAGATATCGAAAGTAAGCCAGAAACATCGCTGGTCAGTTATAATGTTTGTAAACAGGTTATAGTTCTATCTTCTCATTGGCCAGTGTTACATTAGTAAGCTGTATGTAAATTTAAATCATCTAGAAGTTGCTTGCAGTGGCACAGCTTGAGTCTGAAGCCCAATACTTAAAGAAATAGTGCACCCAAAAATGACAATTCTGTCATCATTTACTCACGCCGTTTCAAAGCCGTATTATTTTCTTACTTCGGTGGAACACAAAACATTTTTTATATTCCAAGTAGCTTTGTGTCAGGGACTGAAATGCTAAAAATCTCGCGTCTCTCAGATCTCATTTGCATATATATTCGCTAGCGCGAAATAATACCACTGGTTGTATCGTTACTACAGAGTCCATTAAAGGGACACGTTAATAATAATAAAAAAATATTAGATACGAGGAAAAATTTTTGCGTTCTCTTTCAATTGAGAAACTCTGTTCGCTCACAAAACTTGCGAGGTCTTACAAGCCAACACAAAGTTTTTTTTCGAGGGAACGCAAATGTATTGACATTTTTCTAAACATCTCATATTTTTCCCATCACAATGTCCCATTAGGATTAGGGGCTCTGTACATACGCAAATGCAAAATGGCAACTTAAAATATGCAAACAATGAGATTTTAACCACTACTATGAAGAAAAACAAGTACATTTTGGGGGAATATAGCGCACTTAATACACGGCAAAGGTCGTAAAGACTCATTTTATTGTTAATTTTTGGTTTTGGAAGCTATCATTAGGTTTCAGAAGAGTTGTTATATAGTGCACACGTCGTATGGACTCATTTTACGATTTTTGGAGCCCAAGTTCTCATTCACTTCTATTGTATGGAAAGAACAGCATCAATACTCTGCTAAACGTCTAATTTTCCGTTCCACAGAAGAAAGTGAATAAATGTTGACAAATTTTAATTTATGAGTTAACCATCACTTTAATTTGTCCCTAAACCACAGAGAAACAATGATTAATGCTATAAATAGTGTTTAACAGAAGAACTCTACAAACCTTGTGTACTAACTGAATGTGTTTAGTCATAAAATGTTTCATGGACTTTATATGCTACATTTAATTATCCTCACCTACCTGACCTGAACCCGTCTGTCTCTGAGTTTGAGCTTTATTGGGTTTACAGTGACACTTTTTTGGGGGGTGGGGAGCAAGTTTGTATGAGAATATATGCAAGTGGTGGTTACTATAGCCAGTAGTGGCACTCAAATTCAAAAAGTGAAAGAAAGATAAACAAGACAGATGGATAAATAAACAGGATGTTGGATGAAAATAATGCTTCCTGTTTTTTAGAATGGTACTTATGGATAGAGGGACACACACAGACAGAGAGAGAGAGAGCGCAAATATTGTGCTTTTAGAAGTACCTTGAGTTCATGTTCGCTCAAATCCAGGCCATCATACCTCATAAGAGTCATGAATGCCTCCGATTCAGAAAATCAAGGACCATCCCAATAACACACACATATTGACATACACGGTATTGAACTGTCCGTTTTGCGTAGACTCCACAGCTGAAGGACGAGAGAGTTAGACAGGTAGGTGAGTGTTTCCATGATCCGCGACAGATATCTGTTGGTGGAGTGTGGGCGGAGCCTTCAGAAACAACCAATCAGCGGGGAGAGAATCCCGCCGCTACACTGCTGCCCACCACCTGCGTCATGTCCCAGATCTGTGGACAGACCAATCAAACGATTAGCAGGGAGGACCAATCAGAGAGCAGGAGAAGACTTCATTCATCAAACACAATCGGAACAAATTTGAGTAAATTGGATGTAAAACCATTCACACGTAACATGAACAAATGGATTTATGAACAAATTCTATAATGTACTAGCTGTGCTATTTTAGTATTTTTTATATACAATTATAGTATTTATTAATATTTTGCTATTGCTAAAATAGCTATTTTTTATATGTGCGGTTTAGTTTTAGTTTTACAAATTTTGTTATGTTCTTTTGTGTAGTACTTCAATTTAAACAGTTATTTCAGTTAGTTGCCAAAGCAACATTTCTAATTTTCGTAAAATTTCAAAAAATTATATTAGGACTGCCAAACTGATTAATCGCATCTAACATAAAGGTTTGTGTTGATATATATACAATTTTGAAATAGACTACAGTACCGATCAAAATAGAGTAAATAACGTTTCGAAAGTATCTTGATTCTTCAGATAATGATTATATCAATTACATCATTACACCAGTAGGTGGAGACAAGTGACTTATTTGTCATTGAATGTATTTGCCAATGAATAATTCATTCAAGAGATTCCTTCAAAAACGCTGATTCATTCATTAATGAAACAAGTGAAGTCTTAATTTGATATATATCAAATCAAATCAATCAAAATAATCAATTCAGGTAGATGATTTAAAATCCTGGCTAATATTTTTTATTTAATTTGTCTCAATGAAAAATTAAAAGTTGGGTGCAATTGTTGCAATTGTGCCTTCTGAAGCGAAGATTGTGGAATATGATGTTCCATGCAGTGTGATCTGGTTATATTCTGCACAGTTTAACAAATGTAGTAATTCATCTGGAAAGGGTATGCATATTAAAAAAATGTATTAGTATAGATATGGCATCGGCAGAAATAAACTGCATCACAGTATGCTCCTTCAAGCATAGTCACTAAAACACTAGAATGAAAGAGATCAGGCATGAGTGTATGACCTTAACAACTCGATCAGTCCCACATGTGACCATCAGTCCTCGGCTCGGGTCCATGTCCATGTGAGAGATGTTGTGTTTCCCTTCATGAAACGTAGCCAGAGGAGTCCGACTGCAATGCGCAAATGTAAATACACAAGAATAAGAACCAAACAGAAAAGCAAAGAGAACAGAAAGACGACAAACTTAAAATAAAACGACTCACTCTTCCTCTTTTATCGTGTCGTAGCAGTCGTCACACATGCGCACCTGGAACTCAAAGCCCATGATAGGGTACGTGGAGCGTTTAGAACTACACTTCCCACAAATGGCCTTGCCACACTTCCTGCAGTGATGCTGAAGACAGGATATGACACGGGCATTACATCGTGAAGCATTAACACAACTTAGAGAGTGCAGATGAATAACAGGCTTAAAGGGATAGTTCACCCAAAAATGAAAATTATCCCATGATTTACTCACCCTCAAGTCATCCTAGGTGTATATGACATTATGACATTCTTCTTTCAGATGAATACAATCGGAGTTATATAAAAAAAAGTCCTGGCTCTTCCAAGCTTTATAATGGCAGTGAATTGCTGTTTCTGTTTTGAGTCCATAAAAGTGCATCTATCCACCACAAAAGAACTCCACACTGCTCCGGGGGGTTAATAAAGGCCTTTTGAAGCGAAGTGAAGAAAAGCGAAGCGATGAGTTTGTGTGAGAAAAATATTTCATATTTAACATGTTACAAAGTAAAATTCAGGCTTGATAGATGCACTTTTATGGACTTCAAAACAGAAACGGCAATTCACTGCCATTATAAAGCTTGGAAGAGCCAGGATTTTTTTTATATAACTCCGATTGTATTCGTCTGAAAGAAGAAAGTCATATACACCTAGGATGACTTGAGGGTGAGTAAATCATGGGCTAATTTTTATTTTTTCATTTTTCATTGGGTGAACTATCCCTTTAAATGCAAAAGATTTGATATAGCGGCGGTACCTGTCGGAGACCCAGGGTCTTAGTGTCCCACATCTGCTTTATATTCCAAAAAAACGGCTGTTCGCATTTCTGACAGGAATCACTCTCCAGCCACTGTGGAGCCTGAAAAGAGAGAGTTACAGAGAAAGAGAGAGAGAGAGAGAGAGAGAGAGAGAGAGAGAGAGAGAGAGAGAGAGAGAGAGAGAGAGAGAGAGAGAGATGACATTCTGAGTCTGAGCCGCTTTCAGGTCACCATAGAGATGAATGTGACTTTAATGACTGACGCATGGGGTTGCCATGACGACACCCAGAAAACTTCGTCACTGCTCCATGATTAGACATTTGGCCATTGATTCATTCAAGAATATGTTCTGATATGCGTGTTTGTGTCCAGTGTGTGATTGAGCTTGTACTATAACTGGATAATTATTGCAGTGATTATTATGTTTCTAGCATGTTATGTGTTTGGGAACAGTTCTTCTAACCCTTATTGATGGAGTGTGTAGCTTTTCAACAACCATGTAGAAAGACACATCAAGGCCATATTCCAGGATGACAATGTCAAGATTCATCAGACTCAAACTATGAAAGAACGTTTGTGAGGAGACTTTACAGAGTGCTGGACTCTTGCACTGACAATACAAGATCTTGACCCAACATTGATGCACCTCATGATGGAAATAACATCTCTACATTTATTTCCATCAAGAGGTGCATCAATTTTTGGTCAAGATCTTGTTCTTTCACAGTTTGAGCCTGATGAATCTTGACGTTGTCATCCTGGAATATGGCCTTGATGTGTCTTTCTACATGGTTGTTTAAGAAATGAAAAGCTACACACTCCATCAATAAGGGTTAGAAGAACTGTTGCGAAACATATAACATGCTAGAAACATAATAATCACTGCAATAATGATCCAATCATAGACTTTTTATTTTTGGCTGGGCATATTAATAAAACAGATAGTTCCCGTCCAGGACGCTAATTGGTCAATACAGACCAACAAAGTACATTTACTTGAGTACTGTACTTACGCACACTTTTTGAGTATCTGTACTTTACTTGAGTATTATTTTTTCTGGAGACATTTTACTTTAACTTCACTACATTTGAAAGACAAATATCGTACTTTTTACTCCACTACATTTCTGTCAAGGTCCATGAGTAGAAAGTAGCAACGTCAGTCAGGGGATGATTTTGGGTGCAGGGGTTGCATTTTGGTTGGAAGTGAAAGTCGAGTGACGTCAACATCCAACGTCGGACAGACGTTGGATTTTGGTTGGAAATGAAAGTTGGGTTGACGTTAGAACCCGACTGATGTTGGTTTCTGACGTCAACCCAATTTTCATTTTCAACCACAATACAACGTCTGTCCGATGTTGGAGAATAACGTCAATCTGACATCAATCAGATTTTCATTTTCAACGTTGGGTTTGGTCTTCTAAATGCGAATTTTGTCATTGTTTTGGAGCACACTAGCTTATAGATAACAGTAAGGCTAACATATTCATACTAAAAGCCAAAAAAGTTTAAACATGGCACTATTTGAGGGAACAGCCATTTGGGTGTCCGAAACCATTGTGGACGTTATTGAGTGACTTATTCACTTAATCTCACATTCAATCCCACTACTGGAACTGTGCTCTAGAAATAAATGTGATATTGATATGAGGGTAGTTAGGCATAGATTCAGAGGCATAAGGTACTGTAAGAATTACATACAACAATGCAACAATGCTAAAACAATGCATTGACATTTACTTTTTACTTTTGATACTTAAGTACTTTGAAAAAAACGAGTTCTTCTGTACTTTTACTTGAGCAAAAATCACTCTTTACAACTTTTACTTGTAACGGAGTAATATTTGACCAGTTGTATCTGTACTTTCACTCAAGTAAGGAAGTTGTGTACTTTTTCCACCTCTGCTAAAACATGAAAGAGTAACATATACGTCCATATATGATGTCAAGTACTGTATAAGTACCTCTTCTCGAGTTGCGTCCATGTTCCACACTGTCATTCCTCCATCAGCAGAGCAGGACACCAACTGATGGGTCAAACGCAGATACCTCAACGCCTGGACCTTCTCACTGAGACACAGACAGACACAGAATGACTGACTGGACCAGACAACTGATTATTCCTATTACACTTGTGTTCAAATGCTAGGGGTCGGATTCGATTTTTTATAGTTGTTGAAAGAAGTGTCTTCTGCTCACCAAGGCTGCATTTATTTGATCACATTACAGTAAAAACAGTGAAATTTTGTGAAACGTCACTTTTGATCAATTTAGTGCGCACTTGCTAAATAAAAGTATTAATTTCTTTCAAAAAAACAACAAAACTTTTGTAATGCTCTGTAGTCTCTTTAATCTCATATAATAAAATAATTCAAACAATCTCAAATCGATCTTTCATGTTCATTTACTGAGTTATAATTAAATATTTATTAAATGTACAGGTAATAAATGTAGTCAGAAGGTTATTACAACAAAATAAACTCCATAGAGGTCTAGTTTCACCCTAAAGTGATTTATTTTGTGAAAATGAATCTACATTCTCTCTTACACCACATTTTGTAACTGAAAGTCATGAAAATCATTCACTTTCAGTATTTTCTTCTAAAGAAATGGAACTGAAAATAGAGAAATACTTATATTTCTCAATAGTTCTCAATTTTGGTTTCTTATGCCATTCACAGCCTAGTAGCACTTATAGCAATGTTTCATTAAGTCTATTACTGTCAAGTGTGTGTGTGTGTGTGTGTGTGTGTGTGTGTGTGTGTGTGGTTCTTTTATATATGATTTATGAGGACACATATGTGTAAAATGACATGGGTATTACAACGTAAATATGGTTTATGGGGACATTTCCTGTGTCCTTGTAAACCAAATGGCTTAAAAAAAAAAAAAAAAAAACTATTATACTAAACTGTGTTTTTTGAGATAAAAAAATGTATTAAGAAAGTTTTGTGTGAAGGGTATTGGGTAGGTTTAGGGGTAGGGTTAGTGTGTGTGTGTGTGTGTGTGTGTGTGTGTGTGTGTGTGTGTGTGACGGGTAGGTTTAGGTGTAAGGTTAGTGTGTGTGTGTGTGTGTGTGTGTGTGTGTGTGTGTGTGTGTGTGTGTGTGTGTGTGTGTGTGTGATGGGTAGGTTTAGGGGTAGGGTTAGTGGGTGTGTGTGTGTGTGTGTGTGTGTGTGATGGGTAGGTTTACGGGTAGGGTTAGTGTGTGTGTGTGTGTGTGTATGATGGGTAGGTTTAAGGGTAGGGTTAGTGTGTGTGTGTGTGATGGGTAGGTTTAGGGGTAGGGTTAGTGGGTGTGTGCGTGTGTGTGTGTGTGTGTGTGATGGGTAGGTTTACGGGTAGGGTTAGTGTGTGTGTGTGTGTGTGTATGATGGGTAGGTTTAAGGGTAGGGTTAGTGTGTGTGTGTGTGATGGGTAGGTTTAGGGGTAGGGTTAGTGGGTGTGTGCGTGTGTGTGTGTGTGTGTGTGTGTGATGGGTAGGTTTAGGGGTAGGGTTTGTGTGTGTGTGTGTGTGTGATGGGTAGGTTTAAGGGTAGGGTTAGTGTGTGTGTGTGTGTGATGGGTAGGTTTAAGGGTAGGGTTAGTGTGTGTGTGTGTGTGATGGGTAGGTTTAAGGGTAGGGTTAGTGTGTGTGTGTGTGTGTGTGTGTGTGTGTGTGTGTGTGTGTGTGTGTGTGTGTGTGTGTGTGTATGATGGGTAGGTTTAAGGGTAGGGTTAGTGTGTGTGTGTGTGTGATGGGTAGGTTTAGGGGTAGGGTTAGTGTGTGTGTGTGTGTGTGTGTGTGTGTGTGTGTGTGTGTGTGTGTGTGTGTGTGTGTGTGTGTGTGTGATGGGTAGGTTTAGGGGTAGGGTTAGTGTGTGTGCGTGTGTGTGTGTGTGTGTGTGTGTGTGTGTGTGTGTGTGATGGGTAGGTTTAGGGGTAGGGTTTGTGTGTGTGTGTGTGTGTGTATGATGGGTAGGTTTAAGGGTAGGGTTTGTGTGTGTGTGTGTGTGTGTGTGTGTGTGTGTGTGTGTGTGTGTGTGTGTGTGTGTGTGTGTGTGTGTGTGTGTGTGTGTGTGTGTGTGTGTGATGGGTAGGTTTAGGGGTAGGGTTAGTGTAAGGGGAGAGAATATACAGTTTGTACAGAATAAAAAAACATTATGTCTATGGAGAGACCACGTAAACCACATATACGTGTGTGTGTGTGTGTGTGTGTGTGTGTGTGTGTGTGTGTGTGTGTCTCACTGGTGTCCCTGCAGTAGTAATGTGCGTCCCTGTCTGCCACCAATGTCCCACATGATCACACTGTGATCAGATGCTCCGGAAAACAGCCACCTCTGAACTGGATCCCAATATAACACAGCAACACTACCTACAGACACACAGACAGACAGACGGAGAGTGTTAAAGGAAAAGCTCAGGTGTGAAATCAGTTCTTTCACAAAACTGTGAATCCAGTTACAAAAGACACTCAGATGTGTGTATATGTGTTGAGAAAAAGCAAGCTATAGTTCGGAGACAAAACTGTCCTCAAAAGTGAGCTAAATCTGACTAAATTTCCCTTTTAGCTCTAAACTGCTTAATGTGGACTATAAAGGCCCCGGTATACTTCCAGCGAAATCGAAGAACGAACTGGTGTGATGTCATTTCAAACAAAATCAGGCCAAAAATGAAGTAGTCTGGCTTTTGTTTCAGGGGATTTCAAAACAGCTTGCCAAAGAAGTTCGCTCTGGCTGGTGAACACCTCTGAGCTACCACTGGCACATGGCGATGATGTAATAGGTGGGTGTGGCTCTGAGGCTCCGCCTTCTTTGACGTGGAAATCTTCTCCTTTTCATTTCTCCTGTTCAGTCCAAAACATGAACACACTGGAGAGCTGCTTTACAGTAGAAACTGAACGTGTAATTCTAATTGACAGAGACACAGACACTGTTTTGTCATGTTTAATTCTGTAAAGCTGCTTGCTTTCAAGCAATCTATTGTATAAAGTGGTATATAAATGAAGTGGTTACTTGACTGGAGTGCTGAATTGCAGAGTTTGTGCAAACATATTCAAATCGCAATGATCAGATGCTTTCTTTACTGCTGTTTTCTCACCTCTGTTATTTTATTTGTTTAGTTGGTTATTGAGAGGAAAGCGCTCAGCACATATTTACATACTCATCTAAACACTGCTCTCAGTGTCAGGATGTTCACTAACAGTAAACCACTGGTCACATATGTAAAATTTCTTTTTACCCCTTCGTGAAGAACGAAAAAGAACTTCGCCGTGAGTATATCGGGGCCTTAAGGTTTTATAGACATTGAAAAGAGCTATACAAATAAAATAAAGACTTGACCTTTGGTGTGGCCATATATATATATATATATATATACACATGTATATAAACGTGTATTTGTAGGTTTGTTACCTTCATGCCCCTTTAGTGTGGTAATGATAGAACACGACTGTTCATCCAGTTTCAGTAGAGTGATCTGCCCTGAATGATCTCCCACAAAGGCATGCTGGGTTTCGTTATCATATCTGCATATGTAGTCAAGAAAACGAGACAGAAGAGAGGAAATAATCCTAATAACAAAAATCATATTTAAACCAATTTAAGACACTAATTCATTTGCCAATCCATTAAAATTTATAATGAATTTATTTAGTGATACACAATATATCAGCCACCATATCAGTATCAGCCGATACGTGTTAATTTTTAATAAGAATAATTTGGTCGATATATTAAAGCTGATAAATAATGTGTTATTTCCTTCAGCTGAGACACTTCAGAAGCGCACTGTTCACCATGATGGCTTTGAATTGCTTGAAATCACTTCAAAAACGGAAAATACAATTAATTAAGTGCAACATGTGCAGCGCAAGTCTGTCATATCAGCTACATAAAATTATATTGAAAACATTATAATTGTGTGCTTGGGACATGGCTTTTAATGGAGAGACTTTTGTTTTTGTAATTCAGGCTCTCAAAAATTACATAACAAAATTGATTAAGATTTATCGGTCAAAGTGTCGGTTAACGGCTTTCAAATATAAAAAACTATCGGTTATTAAAATTTTCATATCGGTGCATCCCTAAATCTATTTAATCTCAAAATGTCTTTGAAAGATATTCAGGGACTTGTAAACTAGATATGCATGAGCAGAAATACGGTTTCCACAAAAATATGAAGCAGCACAACTGTTTTCAATATTGATAATAATCAGAAATGTTTCTTGAGCAGCATATTAGCATATTATACTGATTTCTGAAGGATCATGTGACACTGAAGACTGGAGTGATGCTGAAAATTCAGCTTTGATCACAGGAATAAATTACATTTGAACATATATTCAAATAGAAAACAGTTCTTTTAAATTGTAATAATATTTCACAATATTACTGTTTTTACAGTATTTTCGTTCAAATAAATGAAGCCTTGGTGAGCTTAAAAATCTTACAGACCCCAAACTGCACAGAAATTCTGACTAAAGTGCATACACATTTTAAAGTAACAATATAATAAATAATATTTTTTTTATATTATTAATAATATATAAAAGCAACTGTGTTAACACATGTAACCACTGCGATCCAGAGAAATCGCATGCATAAAATGTAAAAATGCATCAGAAATATTTCTCAGGGACAGACTGAAGTGAAGGATACTGTAAACAGGAAGCCCATGAGCCGAAGCTGTGGCGTCCCAGCATAGAGCCGCTCTGAGTGCTCATCCAGCTGATGCTTTTATCATGACCCGTACTGATCACCCACTGACTCTCCAGAGAGAAGATGAGGTCTGACACACGGTTCTGATGGGCTGCGCACACACACACAAACACACACACTAGGTGAAGATCAAGGTTCAAAAGGTCTGAGACTATATGTGTGTCCCAATTTTGTGTACTTGTGCCGTCTTGTAGAGTAAACAGTGTGAGTAGTGTGTTCACACTGAGAATTCCAAATAGAACTTTTAATATTCAAATGATTCAGTGTGTGTATGTGAAACTGTCTGCTTAATGCATGATAAACTGTAGCATGCTACATTGCTGTCACATGATCTCATTTAAATTAGGGTTATTATTGTTAACTAAAACTACTAAAAACAGTTTTGTTAAAAAAAATAAACCTAAAAATAAACTACAATTATTTGATTAAAAAAAAAACTATTAGAATTAGAATAACTAACTAATTAGAAATGATGCCTTGGCAACTAACCGAAATCACTAAAAAACACTAAATTATAACTGGAAATAAATCAATACTAACCAGTAATATATATATATATATATTAGGGCTGTCAAAAGATCAATCGCGATTAATCGCATCCAAAATAAAAGTTTGTGTTTACATAATATATGTGTGTGTACTGTGTATAATTAAATTTGTATATATAAATACACACACATGCTTGTATATATTTAAGAAAAATGTGTAATTTATATATATAAAAAAATTATATTTATATATAATATAAATTATATATAAATATATACAGTATATGTATGCAAATATTTCTTAAATATAAACATGCATGTGTGTGTATTTATATATACAAAATAATTATACACAGTACACACACATATATTATGTAAACACAAACTTTTATTTTGGATGCGATTAATCGCGATTAAACTTTTGACAGCCCTAATATATATATATATAAAAAGATTGACTACAAAAGATTGAACAAAAGTTCAAATGAAAACATAAATCTAATTCAAAATATTAATATTTGAAAAATAAAAAAATACTAAAGAAACAGTTTTTTTTTTTTGCATGCATGTTTAATTAATTATATAAAAAATATGTAGTTATTTAGAATTTTAATTAATTTAATTTTTAATAATTGTAATAATTTTGGGTCAAATGTCTTAACCTCTGGCAGTTCAATCAAATAATGAGTTAAGAAACAAAATTATTCTGGAAACATAAGATGAAGCTGAGCAAATTGCAATGTGGGATACAGTATTCCATGGATCAGTAAGATTCAGCACACAAACAAGCAGAGAGTATTGTGTGTTGAGATGTTTGTGAGACGATGTCATCATCTGATGATGTCATTGTGTGTCCTGGTAGGGCAACTAACAGTGTAACTGTATCTGATCCGAAATGAACATAATGCAGATCACAATACCAACTAATTCATTCAAATTAAGTCAACTACAATATTTGACCGTTATAAGCCGGAATACCGTCTCTCTCACACACACACACACACACATGCTTTCCTGGCATTGTCCGGTTTTCTCCAGACACATTTTCCAGAGCAGCTCTGACTCATCCAGCCATAATCATCTTGTGTGTGAGTGTCTAAGTGTCTAGTGAGAGCTCACATGAGAATCTTAGCCCCAGGGCATGCTGGGAAAAAAACAAATGATCCTCAAGTGATTGGGTGGGCCAAAGTAAAGTAGTGGTGTGTGTGTGTGTGTGTGTGTGTGTGTGTGTGTGTGTGTGTGTGTGTGTGTGTGTGTGTGTGTGTGTGTGTGTGTGTGTGTGTGTGTGTGTGTGTGTGTTGGAAGGGAAATCCAACCCATCATCTAAAGTATGTTAGAACGCTAATGGAAATAACACATAAGTCTCTGGTTTTACCTGGGTATGTTTTTACATGGTTCATTTTGTTGAAATCTTCTGAGATGAGGAACTCCTGTGAGAGACAGAGAAAAGAAGATTACAGATTTACTCAATGTGTTACTTTACCCTCTTACTCACCCGAATGTGGCTACAAACCCAGATGGCTTTCAGCTTTTTGTGACACGCAAAATAAGAGCTCTTTTCCACACAGTGATCGGGACTCTCAAGATCCAAATGAGGACAAATAAAGCATCATTAAAGCATATATTTAAGTCTTCTGATTACTTTTATGGTGCTTTTTGCCCACAGTCCCTATATAAACTACCGTTCAAACATTAGGGGTCAGTAAGATTTTTGTATTTTTTTACTTTATGTAGTTTTTTTTAATACTTTTATTCAACATGGATGCATTGAATTGATCTAAATTAACAGTAAAGACATTTATAATGTCACAAAAGATTTATATTACAAATAAATACTGATTTCAACTTCTATTCATCAAACAACCATTAAAAAAAGCAACTGTTTTCAACATTGATAATAATTAATAAAATGTTTCTTGAGCAGTAAATCATCATATTATACTGATTTCTGAAGGGTCATGTGACACTGAAGACTGGAGTAATGATGCTGAAATTCAGCTTTGATCACTGGAATAAATTACATTTTACAATATATTCACATAGAAAATACTTATTATAAATTGTAATAATATTAACGATTTTTCTGTATTTTTGATTAAATAAATGCAGCCTTGGTGAGCAGAAGACTTTTTATTAAATGATAATAATTAAAATAATTCTAACCAACACCTAATTTTTAACAGTAGTGTACGTCCTTTGTATAAAAAAAAAGAGCAGTGTGAACATTCTGCTAAACATCTCAATTTGTTCTCCACAGAAAACCATACAGGTTGGGAATGATATGAAGGCAAGCAAATTACGAAAATGTTTATTTTCTGGGTGAGCCATCCCTTTAATACACAGATATGTACAGTTGCCCTCACTACAAGCATCTAGAGAGATATGGCTGCATATCTCGACTGCCAAGTCTCAAACTGAAGGATCTTTGGAAGACAGCCTTCGTTTCGCGTGTTTTATTCAGCTCATTTTGAAGGATGCATCACGTTTATCCTTCATGTCCTTCAATAACCCACAATCCTTTGCACACATTCCAATTCCCAGAAGCATAACTGACGGAAAATGAGTCGACACTGAATGAAATGTAGGACAAAAATAATGTTCTTGTAGATTAAGGCATAAATGTTATCTTTTATTTTAGCCTACAAGCCAAGACTAGAAAGGACACAACCTCACTAGGATGCAGCTTTCCGGTTGGGAAGCACCTATAGAGTCATAATATTCAACATTTAAAAACACTTTGGCCCTCGGGGGGGCGATACAGTGACACTTACCATAACGGCCCCATTGTCCTGTCCTATGAAGATCCGCTTGCTCTCATGGTGATATGACATACAGGAACACGGAGCTGGACAGAAAGAGAAACACTTGACCTACATCCTCTGAGACTACTGCTGCTTAAAGGTGAAGTGTGTCATTTCTGTGCTACTAGCGGCACCAAAAACAACACTTTGCTTTTTTAATTGAAAGCTAAAATAATAGAAAATATAAATATTAGACATGAACTTTAAAAAAAACTAGAAAAAAAATTTAGAAATGTTGCCTTGAAAACTACTGAAAACAAGTTGAAGTACTACTAGAACTGCACGATTAATCATTAAAAGATCTGCATTCTGACCCAGAGAGAGCGGTTATGTATAGATATGAAACAGCTTCACAAATTGTCTTTTCAACCACACAGTATCATTATTTCTGTCTTACAAATTATTACAGAAGTATTGGGAGAAAAGTTTATAAGTAGTTCGAATATAAACACTGATGTCTACAGAAGCGACCAAAATTTGCACTTCAATTACGCAATTGTATCAATTACATCGTTACGCCAGTAGGTGGCGACAAGTGACTGTCATTGAATCATTCATTCAAGAGATTCGTTCAAAAACGCTGATTCATACAGTAATGAAACAAGTGAAGTATTTATCATTCAAGTAAACTGCTTTTCTTTTTAAATAATACATTGAAATGAATTAAACATTTTTAAATAGACTGCAGCAATTAACATTTTGTCTGAACCTCTAGTAAATTACATTGTGGGAGAATCGTGATCTCTATTTATTTATTTTTAAACGCGATTCTCAATTTTTCTAGAATCGTGCCGCTCCAAGTACCACAATTTCTAAATCAAAAACTGAAAATAAAATACATTAAAACTAAATAGAAATAGTACACTAAACTAATAATAATTAAAAAAAAATCACATTTCAAAATTACTAATATTAAAATAAAAACAGAAAAAAAAAAAGAAAAAAAAATCAAGCTAATCAAAAATACTAATAAATACTATAAAAGTATAAAAAATAACAGTTCCCGAACAATTTTTCTCCAACAATCCTACTTTTTCTCAAACACAGATCCAGTTTGAATCAGAATTTGACATGTCAAGCAACTCAAACAAAAAGAGCAATGGCACATTAAACCTTCATGCACTTACTGGTGACACTGGTGAATGTACAGTATGTGAGACAACAGGAGACTGTGTGTTGAAAACGTGTTATTTTCCTTTTGGTTAATGCTCAAGGTGTCAGTCACATCAAACCTGCTCTCACCATATTTGAGATTCCATTCACTTTCATTGTAATGAAAATGACAACGTGAACATTACGCTAAACATGCTCCACTGTTAGGAACATATTACGAGTAAGAAATTATTTTTGGTTGAAATGATACTCACAGGACAGTGTGTGGTAGATGCTGGGCCAGTACTGTCCACTGTCACGCTTCAGCCAAACTCGAATCGTCCTGAAATAAACAAACAACAAGACATTCAAATAAAACATGAAATACCATATAAGAATCAACCCAAATTAATATATATTTATTTGTTTGGAACATGGAAAGAAAGAAAGAAAGAAAGAAAGAAAGAAAGAAAGAAAGAAAGAAAGAAAGAAAGAAAGGAAGGAAGGAAGGAAGGAAGGAAGGAAGGAAGGAAGGAAGGAAGGAAGGAAGGAAGGAAGGAAATAAGCAAGTAAGCAAGCAAGCAAGCAAGCAAGCAAACAAACAAACAAACAAACAAACAAACAAACAAACAAACAAATATATATATATATATACACAGACCAAAATTATAAACGCAAAACTTTTGTTTTTGCCCCCATTTTTCATGAGCTGAACTCAAAGATCTAAGACTTTTACTATGTACACAAAAGGCCTAATTCTCTCAAATATTGTTCACAAATATGTCTTAATCTGTGTTAGTGAGCACTTCTCCTTTGCCGAGATCATCCATCCACCTCACAGGTGTGGCATATCAAGATGCTGATTAGACAGTATGATTATTGCACAGGTGTGCCTTAGGCTGGCCACAATAAAAGGCCACTCTAAAATGTTCCAGAGCATCCCAAACACATTCATTCATGCTGACTGCAGGAATGTCCACCAGAGCTGTTGCCCGTGAATTGAATGTTCATTTCTCTACCATAAGCCGTTTCAGAGAATTTGGCAGTACATCTAACCGGCCTCACAACCACAGACCACGTGTAACCACACCAGCCCAGGACCTCTACATCCAGCATCTTCACCTCCAAGATCGTCTGAGACCAGCCACCCGGACAGCTGCTGCAACAATCGGTTTGCATAACCAAAGAATTTCTGCACAATCTGTCAGAAACCGTCTCAGGGAAGCTCATCTGCATGCTCGTCATCCTCATCGGGGTCTCGACCTGACTGCAGTTCGTCGTCGTAACCGACTTGTGTGGGCAAATGCTCTCATTCAATGGCGTCTGGCACTCTGGAGAGGTGTTCTCTTCACGGATGAATCCCGGTTTTCACTGTACAGGGCAGATGGCAGACAGCATGCATGACGTCGTGTGGGTGAGCGGTTTGCTGATGTCAACGGTGTGGATCGAGTGGCCCATGGTGGCGGTGGGGTTATGGTATGGGCAGGCGTATGTTATGGACAATGAACACAGGTGCATTTTATTGATGGCATTTTGAATGCATAGCGTGACGAGATCCTGAGGCCCATTGTTGTGCCAATCATCCATGTTCCGTGGCCTTCATAGGCCTTTTGTGTACATAGAAAAAGTCTTAGATCTTTGAGTTCAGCTCATGAAAAATGGGGGCAAAAACAAAAGTGTTGCACTTATAATATTGTTCAGTATATATTTAAATAAAATACATAAATAATATATGTGTGGTCAAATTGATTAATCGTGATTAATTGCATCTAACCTAAAAATTTGTATAATAATGTATATATGTGTACATATATATATATACACATATGTGTGTGTGTGTGTATATATATAAACTTATGTTAAATTTGATTAATCGTGGTTATTTTGACAGCAATAAATAATATAATATAATTCATATAATATTATAAAAAATAAAAATAGCTAAAATTAACCAGCTGAAGTGTGATGGTCATGCACAGAAACACACACATGTCCCCGGAGCAGCTGAACTCTGTTCATTTAGTTTCAGTTCCTGCTAAACCTCGAGCGTTTCATATGTTTGTGCACCTGCTCTCACATGGCAAATAATGCAGGTAATCAGGACATGACCACACACGTCTCTCCAACTCCACTAACACGGTTTTGTCGAGCCAGAATGATTCAAATGTAAAATATATTCAGAGATGAAAAAACTCAAAGCATGTTCATTCACAACCATATAAATGATTCTGACAGCACAAATAAGATTTGATCTTGATCTCTGAATAAATTACAACTCATCTCTTTTAAATCTGCTTCTCTAACGTCACGTGTTGAACTCTTGAGCTGTTTTCTAGCTAATTGATCATCTTTAAGCTTCCCTTAATGGGCATCTGGAAACACATGCTGTTGATGCCAGCTGTTTCTCCTGTTTAACATTTAAAAACATGTTTGAATCCCATTTGAAAAGGAGGTCATTGTTTTGAAACATTAAGACGATTATGTTGAAATGCATGAAGACATCAGATATGATTTCAAGCCTTGCAGAAACAAAGCAAGCACTGATGTGTTCATCCTGAGAGGAACTTAACCAACGTCACTGCTGACAGAAAATGGCTTAAACCAGCCTAAGTGCTTTGCTGGACTTTTAGGCTGACTAAGTATCCAAACCCCAGTAACACTATCAAAAAATGTTGTCTAAACCAGCGTGATCGTGCTCAAAGACCAGCTAACCACCTTAGGCTGGTTTAAAGGGTTAGTTCACCCCAAAATGAAAATTTTCAGAGGTCACTCGACTTGCGTACGGTCGTACCGGAAGCCAGTGATTATAGTTTATAAAGTTACAAATATGGATATTTTTCAAACAAAAACGCATCGCTTCACTTCAGAAGGTCTTTATTAACCCACTGGAAGCGTATGGATTACTTTTATGATGGATGGATGCACTTTTATGGGCTTCAAAATCCAAGTCACCATTCACTGCCATTATAAAGCTTGGAAGAGACAGGATATTTATTAATATAGCCTAACTCTGATTGTGTTTGGCTGAAAGAAGAATGCCATATGGAAGATGGCTTGAGGGTGAGTAAATCATGGGATCATTTTCATTTTTGGGTGAACTATCCCTTTAAGTTGCGTTTTCTAGTAGGTTTTCCTCATAAAAACATATTATCATATTACATATACATATTATAACATATTATCCAAAAATACATTTAAATGGAGCACAATATCTATGTAAACAAGTAAAACATGTCCAAAGTACCATGGTAACCACCTATTATGCCAAGATAATAAAATAATATGGGATGTTCTTCAAATAGTATAAGAAGCTGTCAGTAAATCAGTCATTTTAATTTAATTTCGTCAATCTACCACAATAACTACAATAATCTTAGTAATAAATACAACATAATAGATTGGCCTGTAATCAATCATATCATACTTGATAGCCTAAGTCCAAAAGACTCATGAAATTATGACATACCAAGTCATATTTATGAGATGACTTTCTGATTTAATGAACTTTTTATCTCAGAAATATGACTCGGTGTCAGAATTCCTACTTTTTACATCATAATTGTGATTTACAAGAGCATTTTTTTTCTTATGTTGCAGAACTGCTTTCATATACAACAATTATTGTTAGTGTAAAATCTAAATAAATGAAAACAAGATCTTCAAACACTGTGAGAAGCTTTAAGAATCATTCTGCTTTTGATTTGTGTTCACATTATGACAGTTGTGGCAAACACACACACACACACTTACCACAGTTTCACTGTAACTGTTACACATATCCTGTACAGATATCCTGCTTACCATGGTAATTCATAATTCATATTCAATTCTGAAGTTTTCAAGCAACACAATCTAGCTTGTTAAGTTCAAGTGCTTCTATTCAAAACATGGGACATACATCATGGAGGTAGGCTACCCTAAACATGGTAAACCTATAGTACCATGGTATTACCATGTACCGCAATAGAAAATATTATAGGATAATAATTAACTTACGCATGTTTTTAAACAAATAAACAGATAAACGAGACAAGTGTAGATTTCAGCGTTGTCACATAATGTGATCGTGTTTACCCGGCGCGTGCAACGTTAACTTACCGGTCCTCGCTGACCGTAATAACCCCGTCCTCCTTCGGTATCAGCACGGCCGTGTTCACGGTGTCGCTGTGGCCCTCGATCTTGTTTAACAGGACGGGTCTGAAGCTCTGAGGCCTCGAGTGGATCTCCGCCGCCATCGCTGTTTTCCCCTCGATTCCCTCTGTGTGTTTGTGTGAGGATTCCTCCTCTCGAGTCAGCTGAGCGTTGAGGAAGTTCAGCCGCAACAGCGCGAGATACCGTAACGCTCCGTAAAAACGCGAACCTTAAAAAAAACAAAACACCCCCAGATAGCAGACGCACGTCTTCAAGATGTCTGTTAAAGATCACTTTATCTGGAAACCATCTGCTGTTTACTGACATCTGATAGACGTCTTTAAGATGTCAGTTTTACATACATTCTAAATAATAAACATTAGATAAACAATAAAGATATCTTAAAGACATTTTCTAAACGTCTACAGTACTATTTGACATCTGACAGGAAACGTCCTATAGACGTCTGTGTGATGTATGTGTGCTATCTGGGAATGAGGTTTACTTCCAAACTATGATGTATAATTTTAACATTGTGTACAATAAATTATTAATGCATTTTTTTGCAACCAGGGCCTAAAACTAACTTTTTTTGTTACCACACCTGCCAATGACCAGTGATTTAAAGGGGTGGTTGATTATGATTTCACTTTTCCAACTTTAGTTAGTGTGTAATGCTGCTGTTTGAGCATAAACAACATCTGCAAAGTCACAACGCTCAAAGTTCAAAGCAAAGGGGGATATTTTATTTTAAAGAAAACGCTTTTTAAGGACTACAACAAACTGGTAGCATTCCTCCCAGGTTAGTGACATCACAAACCCTAAAATAAACCCCGCCCCTGGGAATGCGGTTTAAAGATTATCATGACAGAATATGCTAATCAATGACTAGAAGATAACTACACATAAGCTACATAAATTCATCAACTAACCATTCAGAAATGTTGTCTACATGTTGTCACTTCTTCTTGAGTCTCTCCATCTTTGTCTGACTCTGTTTTGAACATAAAAGACTAAACGTTTTTGAAATTTTCAGGACACAAGCTATTGTAGCTCCGCCCCCTGTGCTGGGAGCAGCAGCTCATTTGCATTTAAAGGGACAGACACAAAAACGGTATACGTTTTTGCTCACCCATTGCTATATAAAAATATCTGTTGGGTATTTTGAGCTAAAACTTCACATACACACTCTGGGGACATCAGAGACCTATTTTACATATTGTGAAAAGGGCATTATACCACCCCTTTAAGAAAATGTAGGCTACCGTCCATAAATATTTTTTACCAGCCAGTTATGATGCAAAAAATCTTAAGATGCCAGTAAAAATTACGATATCAGAGTTAGCTATGGAAGCTTTTTTCCCACAGAATAAAAAATAGAAAAGGTGTAAAAGCGACTTTTTATCTCACAGTTCTGACTTTTTTCTCTTGCAATTGTGAATTTATATCACGTAATTCTGAGAAAAAAAGAAACACGAAGGGGGTGAAAACTTTTGAACAAGATAAAGATGTCAAACTTTTTAGTATTTTATTTAAAATATCAAATCTTTTCATTTAGTTCTGCCCTTCGGAAGCAACAGAAGATGCTTACCCTACATGTTTCCTGGAAGATTTTTCAACCCCCGGCTCTTGATGCATCGTTTTTCCTTCTGGAGCGTCAGTGAATGTTTAAACCTTTTTTAATAGTTGTGTTTGAGTCCCTCAACTGTCCTTGCAGTGTGAAAAGATGGATCTCAAAATCATGCAGTCACAGCTGGACAGGGTTCAAATATGCAAAATAAGCTGGAAAACTGCAGAATTTGCATTTTTCTGAAGAACACTGGGCAGTTTAACTCAGGACAAACAAAGGACTCATGAACATCTATCACAAAACAAAAACAGCCATGGATCATCCAGATAACGACACACAGTATTAAGAATCAAGAACACTTCTGAACGAGTCATTTTTTATAAATTCAGCTTCTTCTTTTTTTGTCTTGTGGACTATATGTAAACGTCTTTTATGTAAAATATCTTATTCAGGACAGTACTAAATAAAAAAACATGCATTTTGTATGATCCCTCTCATTTTGTTAAAATAATTAACATTTTGCAGATTCCGCAAGGTGTATGTAAACTTTTGAGCACGACTGTATCGATGTACTTTAATATCAGTTTTCAGTAAAGTAATTAATTACCAGCTAATTACAGTGTAATTATTTTACTGTACTAATTCATCTCTCTAAAAAGTATTGGATTACTTATTACTAATTACTTTCTAAATCCCATATCAACCTCGATCAGTTGAACAATACAGGGATAGAAATGAAACTGCTCTTTTAATTCTTACAAATAAACAATGTACAATTGCATCAATTATTTCTAACTGACCAAAGTGTGTAAAGCGAGAAGGTTACATTAAAAACATACATTTTAACATTACATTTTGATGTTAAATCCACTATTGTTTTTTTATAGATTTGTTGTATAGTCTATACAGTGTTTAATGCAATTACATCAGAAGTAACTATAATTTAATTACAGAAAAATTAAGAGTAGTCTGTAACTTTGCTTTTTCAAGGGAAAAGTAATTAAATTGCAGTAATTAGATTACTAAGTAATTAATTACACCCAACACTGATTAAAATATTACATTGTGCATTACATGAATGTGAAATTAAGTTAAATTATTTACATTTATATTATTTTTAGATAATTATACGTAATTGTGAATATATTTAGCCTAACATATGTATAAATATAACAAATATAGTATATATTTAATATAATAAAAAAAAATTTGATTAAAAAAATTTAAAAATCCACTTTAAATTACTATTATGCATGACATGGACTTTAGCTGATAAGTGAACTTGTCTTGCCATTAATAGTATTTAGTATTGGTATTATATATCAGTGTTAATCAAGCATATTAAATAAAATTACAAAAGCAACAAAACAAGTAAATTTAGTGTACTTTTATTAAATAAACGACAAATGTTTACAAAAGTTGTCAGAGTTGAAAGACACAAAGTGAACCAGTTTAAGTACCTTATTAAATAAAATATGACTCGATGCAGGAAAATGTCTCATTAATATGACAAATAAATTGACACTATTAAAAACAAAAAAATATCTCAGTTAAAGTTAAACAAAAGTTATTTCAGCATTTAAGTTGCACACATTTTGTGAGAACGTTTGCATTAAACACAAATTATATATCATATATAAAATCTTATAAAATGTTCCCCAAGAATATAAAGAAAACAGAAATACAATACAAAGACAAAGTAAAAATTAGGGTAAAAAGACACTTGAGAAATTGAATGGGTACAGGACAAAAGTTTAAAATATCCAATGCGTTTGTGTGTGTGTGTCTGTGTGTGTGTGTATCACTGATGAGACATACAGGAAGAAACCCCTATGATCTCTGGGCTCAAGGTTTGTTGATCTGGCCAGCAAACAGGATGGTTCCTGAGAGGAGAACGGGATCAGATTTCACAGTCAGGACATTTTCATATTACAGATTCATAACTATGAAACAGATGTGAGTGGTTTGTGTGTGTGTGTGTGTGTGTGTGTACCTGTAGGATTGTGTCTGATGAGAAACAGGAATGGCCTGTCCACAGCCATCCATGGAGGAGAAGATCGGGCGTGCAAGATTGCAGCTGAAATGAGAGAGAACGCTTATTAGGATCATTGGCGAAGGGTGATTGTGAGTTGCCAACAACTTCTGACTCTAAAAACATTCATGACACAGTAACTTACTTGTGGCGGCAGAGGCTTTGGTTCCATCCTCATTGACCTCTATCTTGGCTTTCTGAAGGGCTTTGGACACGTAAACAAACTCCGAACCTGTTACATACACAAACATAAAGACATACACATACAGTTAACACAACAACCATCAAATCTTTTATGATGTTGCACAGCAATAAACATTCTACATCCTAATTTCATTCATCCACCAAAGACAGTCATTGTGTCATTTCATCAGATGGCCACACAGGGGCAACAGAACAAAACACTTCAGACTGCAGCTCCAGTTTGGTCAACAATGCTTGCAAAACCTCTTCCTTCCTTCTAGTTCATTTTAATCTTCTTTTATACTGTCTCTGTACTTTAGTATGTAATAATATTTGTCCCTCTCATTTTTCCACAGATTCTCTTGGCCATTTCTGATATTTTCCAGCTTGATACTTTAAACATTATATGGAAGACCTTTCCACACACACACACACACACACACACACACACACACACACACACACACACACACACACACACACACACACACACACACACACACACACACACACACACACACACACACACACACACACACACACACACACACACACACACACACACACACACACACACACACACTTCATGCTTTGGTAAATCATAATTATAACATGTCAATTATGACATCAAATATAGAAATTATGAGATACTAAGGGATAATTATGAGAATAACAGCCATAACAAAAGTCAAAATTAAGTCATAACTATGATCTAAAAAAGTCATAATTATGACAAAAAGTTGATATTATAAGATACTAAGTGATAATTAAGATAATAAAAGCCAAAAATTATTACAAAAGTTGACATTATGAGATAAAAAGTCATAACTATGAGACGCTAGGTCATAATTATGAGATAAAGTCAAAATGATGGCAAATTAAGTCATTATGACATTAAAATTCATAATAATGACAAAGCCAAAACTTATGATAGTAAATAGTAACTATAATATACTAAGTTTTAACTATGATATATATATAAAAAAAATCATAATTATGACAAAAAGTTGAATTTGGCAAAAAAAAAAAACTGAGAATACAATTATGAGAATAAAAGAGCAAACTTAGGTAAAAAAGTCAGTATTATGAGATAAAAAGTCATTATTACGAGATATTAAGTCATGAGATGAATCACAATTATGGCATAAAAAGTTGTAAATATGTGATACTAAGTCATAATAATGAGATAAAAGGTCATAATTATGAAAAAAATCCAACTGTCATAATAATGACTTAGTATCTCATACTTTCAACTATGATTTATGATGACTATGATTATGATTTATCAAAGGATGACTTTTGTTTTCTTATGTGGCACAAATAAGCTTCCATAACACTGAATTTCTGCCCTCGTTAAAATAATTTGGCTTTTCTAAACACCAAAAATCAAGGTTTAAGAATAGAAAGGGCTTAAAATGCTGTCAAAGGAACATTCTGTCATCATTTACTCATCTTCACATGGTTCCAACCCTCTTTCTTCTATTGTCCATACAATGATATTTCATAGTGCCTGTCAAGCTCCGAAAAGAGCTTTTATGATCATTTTTGACAGACATGTTTTTGTATGGAAAGAAATCTCCTTTTGTGTTCCTTTGAAAACATAACATGCGTGTGATGTTTCTTTTCTGAGTGAACTATTACTTTTAGCTTTCTTTGATTCACTGCTGGCAGCAATTGAGGTCAAGGTTTGTGGTTTAACAGCATGAATTATGGTAATAAAGCAAAGGCTTTGAGGAGAAAAGTCTGTTTGGAGATCATCTGGCGCTGGATAGTGACCAGTGACTCATTTTCACACCCCACTGAGAGACGTGATTCATGCGGCTGAAGTTCACAGTCAACAACCAACGATATCATTAGTTCAAGCACAAACATATGCACACAAGATGAACTCATGAATACAGTGCTGTGCGTGACTGACAGCTGTCACTCACTCAGGTGTCTGAAATCAGCTTTGCTCTGACTGAAGATGTTTTTGATTCCCATCGCTGTAAGAGGAGCCTCCAAATCCACCTCTTCCTCGGCTGTGAATCTGCTCGAAGAAGAAGAGGAGACAGACACACACCATTAGTGCTGCTTGTCCTGGCAAATAATGAGTCCACAAAGTATGTCAGATTCACCACAGAAATTTTTTTTTTACTAATTATTTTTTGTAATTGAAATAAAATAAAATACAAATATTAAATAAATAGTCATAATCATGAGAAAAAAGCCAAAAGTTACAATGACATAAAAAGTGGAAATTATGAGATACTATGACATAATTATGAGATGCAAAAGTCATTATTGTCAGAGTCAAAATTATGAGAGAAGTCAAGATTATAGCATAAAAAGTCAAAATTATGTCAAAATTATGTTACACTAAGTCAAACTTATGACAGATAAAATGATGGCATACAGTCAAAATGATGACATACTATGTCATAATTATGAGATGAAAAGTCAATTATGGCAGTCAAAATGATGATATACTAAATCAAAATTATGATAAAAAGTCAAAATTGTGACAGTTAAAATTATAGCATAAAGTCAAAATGATGACAGTCAAAATTATGAGATAAAAGTCAAGTTTATAGCATAAAAAGTCAAACTGTTGAGATAAAAAGTCATAATCATAACAAAAAAAAAAAAAATCAGACATTTGTTTCTCATAATTGTGACTTCTCAAATAATGACTTTTTTTTCTTATGTGGCAAAAATGAGCTTCCATAACACTGAATTTCTGCACGTTGCAGCAATTTCAGCTTTTCTAAAGACCAAATCAAGGTTTAAGTATGTAAAGGGTTTTAAACCCTGTGAAAGGGATAGTCCACCAAAATCAATCAACATTCTGTCATCGTTTACACACCCTCATGTCATTCATAACCTGCATGCTTTGAGAAAATATCAGATGCAAACTTTTAAACTTCAAAATTAAGTCATTTTTCTTGATAACTAACTGAAATGCATAAGTTTCAGTTGAAGTACTACAATTAGTAAAACTAAAACTGAATTAAAATAAATTAATAATATATAGAAATATTAAAAAAGATACAAAAAACTAAACTCATAGTATGAATAATACTAAAATAGCACTGCATCATACAAAATATGCCTTATAAAATGACTGATTTGGAGGGGGGGAAAGTCCAAGGCTGAATCTGATATCGCCCCCTATACCCTCAAATAGGGCGTTATTTGAGGGGGCAGCCATTTGTAGTGGTGTTCAAAACCATAGTGGACGTTATTGAGTGCACTTATTCAATCCCACATTGCACTGCAACAACGAGTGTACAACCGACGTACGCTCAACGGCTGTCCGAATTCACTCACTCTTTTTCATTCACTCCTTCAAGTGAACAGGATTAGGGGACTAACATAGGGAATAGTGAATGAGGGTTTAGTGGGCGATTTCGGATTCAGCCCAAGTGAACATTAAAGGGGTGGTTGGTTATGATTTCACTTTTCTAACTTTAGTTAGTGTGTATTGTTGCTGTTTGAGCATAAACAACATCTGCGAAGTTACAACGCTCAAAGTTCAAAGCAAAAGGAGATTTTTTTTTTTCTTTTAAAGAAATCGCTTTTTAAGGACTACAACAAACGGCTGGTAGGGACTACACAACATTCCTCCTGGGTTAGTGACATCGCAAACCAAAACATTTACATAAACCCCGCCCCCGGGGACACGATTTATAGGTTATCAGAATATGCTAATCAATGACTAGAAGATAACTACACAAACTACATAAATTCACCAACTAAACATTCTGAAATGTTGTCTATATGTCACTTCTTCTTGAGGCCATCTTTCGGTTTGAACATAAAAGGCTAAAGGTTTTTGATATTTTCGCAAGTAATCGGAGCTGCTAAGGACACAAGCTCTTGAAGCTCTGCCCTCTGCGCCGGGAGCAGCAGCTCATTTGCATTTAAAGGGACAGACACAAAAACTGTGCGTTTTTGCTCACCCTCAAAAAGTGACAACTTTAACAAGCTATATAAAAATATCTGTGGGGTATTTTGAGCTAAAACTTCACATACACACTATTCATAGATTTATTTAGCATCTTGTGAAAAGGGCATTACACCACCCCTTTATAGGATAGGGCTGACGACGGGAGTCTCACTTCGGCATCAGGAAGCGCATCCTCCTCGGGACCAGCTGTTTGGTCCAGCTCTGGACAGTCGCTGTAGAGATGTGAGGTAAGATGGCCGACATGGGCGTGGCCTGTTCTGACGGCAACGCAATGAACATGCTCATGCTATTACCGTGATACGGCAGCTCGATCACGGTGTACTTCAAACCTTCTGGAGTGCTAGCTTGACCTGCAGAGAAAACAAGAACAAAGAAATGGATCAGGCTTTATGCTGCACACTCGGTCTCTCAACTATTAAAGAGGACCTTTTATGCTTTTTTTTTTTTCCATGTTCATCTTTCTTTAGTGTGTGATGTTGCTGGTTGAGCATGAAAAAGCTTTGCGAAGTTACAAAGCAGAAAAGTCCCTCCAGCTGGAGTTATTTTTTATATCAGTGTCACTGTTTCTGAACTCCCTGAAACGCCTCCATTGTAGTCTTGAGTTTCTCCTGGGAATGAACACGTCACAATATTCCTCATTTAAATAATTAATACGCAGAATAAAGGGGCGGGGCCTGGTTGAGTAAGTTAGTAGTGTGTTGAAACTCGAAGTTATGGTAAAGTAGGGGCAGGATATTTCCCAAACACACTTGAAGCACTAGACCAATCACAACACACTGATCCACTCGACCAATCAAAGCACAGTGTGCTTTTCAGAAGGAGGGGCTTCATAGAGACAGGAACTAAACAGAGCGTTACTGACAGACTGGGAAGAGAGGAGCTGCAACTATGAAAGCTTGTTTCCGCCACAGAATAAAACATTTTAAAAGATAATTGCGAGTTTTTTCCTCGCAATTCTGACTTTATTTCTCATCTTTATTAACATCAGAATATAACATCAGAACTGTGAGATATAAAGTCACAATTGCGTGTAAAGGTCCTTGCACACTCAGTCCGAAATTTTCGTATGCATTTTTTCGTATTTGTCATTTGGTGGCTCTGAATTGTCAAAACACGAAAAAAAAAACGAAAAACGCAGAAAATCAAACCCGGTCCGAATTCTTTTATGACGGACGAAAGTTTCGGAGGCAGTGTGTAAGCCTGATTAGAATAACGTGAGGTCGTATTTATTTTTTAACGTGCAAAAATTTCGGACTCAGTGTGCAAGGACCTTAAAATAAACTCGCAATTCTGACTTTTTTCCTCGTCATTGCGAGTTTATATCACGCAATTCTGACTTTATATCACGCAATTATGAGTTTAAATATTGCAATTCTGGGAAATAAAGTCAGAATTGCGTGATGTAAACTCGCAATTGTGAGAGAAAAAAGAGTCAGAATTGTGAGAGAAAAAGTCACAATTACCTTTTTTATTTTTTATTCTGTGGCGGAAACAAGCTTCCAAATGCAACAATGGAGAATATAGTGAAAATAATGTGTGTTATGAACATTCAAGCATGAACCCTATTCTTGTAGAGCCCATAAACAAAACCAAGACTTGCATGATATGGCCTCTTTAAAATAATAGTTTTATGAACCTAAATTTCAGTATATAAAAAAACAAAACCTGACACATGTGTGTGTGGATCATATCCCAGTCACCCCGGTGAACTTTATAAGTGCAGTCTATAAAACACTTAATTCTGCTTGTAAAGTGCTAATATTAAAGCTAGTAAAAGAGCTAAAGTTTATTGGTGTTTTCATGGATTAAATCCTTCTGCTGATGGCCAGACACTCTTGGCTTTTACATTAGAATTCAATTAATTCACATTTTGCACCATTTTATTCCCATCTCCTGGGTTATGAGGAATTGTAAAGTTAAAATACTCCAGTGTTCCCAGATATTTAAAAAGTAGCCACGTTTTTATTGCATCACCGTCTCTGGAAAAGAGTTCGACACGTAGCCAGACAATGGCATGAATCACGTAGCAGGAAAAATCTTTCAGTTCAGTGTGTGTGTGTGTGTGTGTGTGTGTGTGAGTTTAATAGCTGATGCAACCTGCGAGAAAATCCCACCATCTCACCGTAGTTGAAGACGGAGAGCTGGGACATCATGGGCACTTTGTATGACTTTCCGTCTCCTGCAGTGAAGCTTCTGGGTTTGGTGTTCTGGGCTTGGAAACGGGACTTCCACAGGCCTTTGAAGTAAATGGAGTTTACAGCCACCAAACGAGTCAGAGCCGGATCGAACATATCCGCCTGGACAAGACTGGGAATATGGCCTGAAGAAAAAAAACAAAAACAGAGGAGGTTATAGTATAACATAATATTGCAAAATAATTGGCACACAAATAGAGTACTAACTATGGCCTGAAAAGTGTGTTATTTTTCAACAAATGGTCACTGAACGGACAACATCAGGAGGTCTAACTAACTAAATATTATATCAGCTGTTTTCTATTTTATGTCCATTTTGTATGAGAATTGCAATTTTTGCAAAAATAAATAAATAAATAAATAAAATGGAGGGGAGGAAAAGGAAAGATGTGGGACATAAAAATAAAGTTTAAAACACTGATTTGTGTGATGAATATAAATAAGTTTTTTTATTTGGGAAAATGTTGGTTTTCAGTTATTGATAAACTGGTAAATTAGGTTTAAGTAAATTAACTTTCTATAATATAGCTTATATTTTCCTTATAATTTTTGTTATATGACTTGGAAAATGTTCTTAAGATTAATAATTAAAGATAAAAATGTATTCATAAAAAAATAAAATAAACAAATACAATTTGTATATTGGAATCAAATATTGGTTTTCAGTTATTGATAAAATTATACTTCCTATGAATTAAATAAACTTTTCTTTAAATGTGGAAAATGTCTTTAAGATTAAGAATTATTAAGATAATTAAGAATAATTTAATTATAGGATTAAAAATACTTTTTCATTTCAACAGATTTGTGTTTCTAATGCTTTATTAAAAACATAATGGGAACTCATTTTGTAGCCTATTAATGGCAAGTGGCTATTATATATATATATATATATATATATATATATATATATATATATATATATATATATATATATATATATATATAAAACATTGAACAATAAAAGCTCTAATCTCAGGGCTTAGAGCTTATTTAGGGATAAATATCACATTTCGAGAGAAGTTGCATTGAAAATCCTTTTTAAGTAATCCAGGCCAGAGGTCTGGGTATCAGATCCAGGGGTCAGAGGTTAACGTGAGGTGTACCTTTAGTGCTGTTCTTCACCCATTCATTAATGGTTTCTGCGGCCTTCTCTGGGTCGCTGTAGTCAATGGTTTGACTGTCGCACAGGAAGTTCTCCCTGTTGGCTGTCAGGAAGTCTTCTTTCATGCTGAAGCCCTGATTGGGGAACAGCCCGTTGGCGATCGTCACGATATCAGCGTTGGATTTGGTCGTTAGGGCCTTATGCAACTTCCGCAACATCTTATATGGACCTAAGAGCAAAACAAACACACAAAAGGAATTTATGTATCAATTACAGGGTTGAAATTGCTATTTTTAATTGCCCATTTTATAGTCTGCCAACCAAAAATCAAGTGAACATTATGATACTCCACATGAATTGGCACTGAATTACACACTAAGAGTCAGAACTACTAAACACTTCAAATTAGCGTGAAGCCACAATCTAATGAAGCGCAGATGGGAGTGGAAACTGGTGCAGATGATCTAATGACAATGCGTTACAGCTGCACAATTCTGGATAAAGTGAGAATCATGTTTTTTTGTTTCAAATAGAGATCACGATTCTATTCATATTAATGGCTGCAGTAATTAGAATGAATATATATTTAAAAGAATGGTTTGGATGAATGGTTCAATGACTCACTCATAAAGACTTCACTTGTTTCATTACTGGATGAATCTGCATTTTTGAACGAATCTCTTGAATGAATGATTCAATTACAAATACATATTTAACAGTCACTTGTCGCCACCTACTGGTGTAACGATGTAAAAGATATCTTTATTTGAAGCGTCAAGTTACTTTTAATTGCTGATTTACTCTATTTTGATTGCTACTGTAGATATCAATGTTTGTGTACAAAATATATGAACTTTTATCCCAGTACTTCTGTGATAATTAGAAATAATGAGACACAGTGTGGTTGAAAAGACTGTTTGTGAAGCTGTTTCATTTCTACACATGACAACTTCTCTCTCTGGATCAGAACGCAGATCTCAATGCTCCGGTATGATTTTGTTAAAGGTTTAATAGACAAAGGCGAATCATTGTAATTTAGGAATAAGATCATGTGGGCGTTTAAATCGAGATCGTAATCTTTTAACGATTAATCGTGCAGCTCTACAATGCACAAATTCAGTGTCATGTCAGGTGCAAAATCAGGTCAGACATGCTTTTTTAGGGCGGTAAATAATGGTGAAAATACCAGTAAATTGGCGAGCACAAACCTTAGTAATTCACCATGCATGATTCATTTAAATACTCTCCTCCCATAAATCTAGTGGTTTGACAGGGAAACTCCTAATGAACGATTCAATGACTCACTCAAAAAAGACTTTAACGATTAATCATGCAGCTCTACAATGCACAAATTCAATGTTTATCAGGTGCAAAAGCAGTTAAGACATGCTTTTTTAGGGCGGTCAGTAATGGAGCAAATCATGTCGCATGATTCTTTAAATACTCTCCTCCCATAAATTTAGTGGTTTGAAAGGGAAACTCCTACAAATACATGCGCAATCAGGTCATTTTTATCCCTCATTTCTCACAGTGTGTCTTTAGTAAATCCAGAACGCAGTTTCTTAATGTTAAAAGAGGGTTTGCACTGATATACATTTAGTAAATCTGACCCTATGTTATAATGCTGAAGCAATGCAAATGAAGAGCAGACACACACACCTGTCTTCTTGTATTTGAGGCCGGTGAGTATCTGTCGGCGAGTGTCCCCGTGGGCCCCCGGGAGCAGCATGCCCAGGACAGAGGCCACGCCGTGAGGGGACATGACCACGTTCTCCAGGGGTTTGTCCTGGACCACACGCAGGAACAGCTGCAGGCCCAGATCAGAGCCTCGTTCTCCGTAAGACGAGGACTGAGACGCAGAAACACTCAGAGAACAAACCGCCAGCAACACACACAGGTGCAATGAGACCAACATCGTGAGGGACGCACAGGCAGCTCACCTGGAGAACACACAGACAGACGGGATGATAAAGTTGAACTAATGCTCATAAAGCTGTAGTTTTATTCATTTTACAATTATGTGTTTCGTTGTTTTCATACACTTCGTTGTTTATGGATTACAAACACAAGTTCTGCTCGAAAGATGAAATTGAACGGAAGACAGACAAGATAGATAGATAGATAGATAGATAGATAGATAGATAGATAGATAGATAGATAGATAGATAGATAGATAGATAGATAGATAGATAGATAGATAGATAGATAGATAGATAGATAACTTACAACTTACAACATTTACACAAACCACAACACAAAAACCTGCTTCTGTCTGCGATCTCTGATTTTACTCGATCTAATCAGTATTCTCCAGAGCAGAACGATTTTCCGGGACACAGACATTTTTTTTTTCTTTTATTTTTTTTTTGCATAAGAGTTTCTTGAATAAAAGGCGGGCGGCTCAGAGCAACACACTTTTCCACAATCCTCCGGTCTCTTGGATCTGTGCTGCACACACACTCACACACTCCTGAGCTATTCTATTTCCCGTCACACAGGCCTGCGGCTCAGGAATTTATTTGATTAAGGATAGTGTGTGTGTGTGTGTGTGTGTGTGTGTGTGTGTGTGTGTGTGTGTGAGTAAGTGAGTGTGAGTGTGTGAGTGTGTGTGTGTGTGTGTGTGTGTGTGAGAGTGAAAGTGTGAGTGAGAGTGAGTGTGTGTGTGTGTGTGTGTGTGTGTTTGAGAGAGAGTGAGTTTGAGTGTGAGTGTATGTGTGAATGTGTGTGTGTGTAAGTAAGTGAGTGTGTGTGTGTGTGTGTGTGTGTGTGTGTGTGTGTGTGTGTGAGTGAGTAAGTGAGTGAGTGTGTGTGTGTGTGTGTGAGTGTGTGTGTGAGTAAGTGAGTGAGTGTGTGTGTGAGAGTGTGTGTGTGTGTGTGTGTGTGTGAGAGTGTGTGTGTGTGTGTGTGTGTGAGAGAGTGTGTGTGTGTGTGTGTGTGTGTGTGTGTGTGTGTGTGTGAGAGAGAGAGAGAAAGAGAGAGTGTGTGTGTGTGTGTGTGTGTGTGTGTGTGTGTGTGTGTGTGTGTGTGTGTGTGTGTGTGTGTGAGAGAGAGAGTGTGTGTGTGTGTGTGTGTGTGTGAGTGTGTGAGTGTGTGTGAGTGTGTGAGTGTGTGTGTGTGTGTGTCTGCTTAAAATTGACTTCATATAACATTGTTACATCATAACTCTACTGACATATTTTGCCAACAGACTGTTGTGATAAATCATTCATTAGTGCATTTCACAACTATGAGTCTACGGCACAACTATCAATCCTGACAAATATTATGACCATGTTACTGTGCATTAAAAACGTTTTAAACACACAATCCTTCATAGACCTTCAAGAAATTACTGATTTAGTTGAAACAGTTAGTCTTAGAACAGTTAAACAGATCTTATCTCGTCTATTATAAGTCTTAGGCTGGCAAAAACACATCTAATGTTCGTAAAGATTTATAAACAATCAATAAACAAGAGTCTTAAGAACTCGACTGACCAACTATAGGAGTTAACCAAGAGGTAATCAGTCTTACTTTTTAGATTTAAAACCAATCAATCGCCAGTTTTAAAAGGAAAAAATCAGATGACTAACTTGTAAAACTAGTCTAAGCAACTGTACTTTGTCCTAACGTTAGTCGTAGATTAAATTAAACATTGTGATTTGGTCTTGTAACAATTTAACTGATCTGATCAGGGGCCAAATTGGATGAGCAGAGGGTTAGTTAGGGGTAATCAGTTACTACTAGACCAACTTACATTTTATATGTTTTAACTGATTAATGCAAGTTATGAACAGCCTTAAAGAAAACTTGCAAGATAGTCTTAGATGGTTTATGCAAACGGCCCCTGGTCTGATATCCGTTTAATATCAGCGGTCTGATATTAGTCTGATGATAGTTGAACGGTGTTTTCTGTATATTGCACGAGTAAAGCGTTATTTTCCGATGACCGCATAACACTTTTTATAGCCGCTTCAAGCAAGTGTGTTTAATTATAGGCTTTAAAACTCAGTCGGAGCCCAAACAGAGGCGGGGGTCTGCAACTCAAAGTCAACAACTCCTAAAAAAAAAACAAGTATCTGTATGTTTGTAGTAGCCTTTAGACCTGTACAAAAAAACATCTATGACAAGCATCCAGGAATTAAAGCAGCTGTTACTAATGCATGATTTAAGCAGGCTATAACACAAACTGTGTATGAGGAGAAAAAAAAAGATGCGATATTTATATAATATGCTTCACTAACCTGGACAAGCACGTCTAATTCGTTAGATACGCAGGTAGAGAGCGCGTGTCTTCCGCGAGCGTCCGTGTTTCTCCTCGCGCTCGCTAAAGCGCCTCCGTTTATTTCTTTGGGTACTGAGCGTCGAACTCCGCCTTCTCATACATACGAACACTACGACGTTCTGAATATTAATTAGGTAACCGTGGCGTCTGTGGTTGACGTAAACACGCACAACCAACGGCTGTCGAACGTTCCGTTACGTAATTAATATTCATGAGTCAAACAGTCGCTGTTGTAGAATTCGAAGAGACACAAAAAGCCCTTCGACGAAACTTTGATTAAACTCTCCTCGATGTAAACAGGAAATTACATCAACGCGGAAGGATAGGATAATTAGTGCGGCGTATAATTATATGCTTTCACAAAACAATAACACATTAGCATCATTCAGGACACAACTGTTGTGCAATTGGTTTACCAAAAGGAAGTGACAAACGGAAAGGTACCATAACCATTATGATACAGTTTTACACGCACTCATTAGCTTTCAGACACACTCCCATGGACCATGATAGTATCTAAAAATCATGGTAAATGAGTATGGTTTATTTTACCAGGGGGTTTGGACGTGTTATTATGGTAATATCATACAATACTATAGTATAATGCATTGGAGTACCTTGAAAAATTAATTTTTATATGGTACCTTCACAGTATGTTTTTGCTAAAACAGTGCTGGTCTCTCTTTTAAAACCACATCTCGCAATTCTGTCTTTATAACTAGTAATTATGACTTTTTTTCTCAGAATTGATAGATGAGATATAAACTTGAAATTACGAGATAAAAACTCAAAATTGTGAGGGGTAAAAGTCAGAATTATGACTATGAGATAAATTCGCTTCCATAGCATTTAGTGCTAATTCCTAGGAAGCTCATTTCCGCCACTGAATAAAAAATAAAAAAGGTAGGGCCTTTGCGACTTTTCTCACAGTTGCGAGTTTACATCTCGCAATTATGAGAAAAAAACAGCAGAATTGCGAGATAAAAAGTCGAAACAACCTTCTTTTTTTTTTTAATTCTGTGGCAGAAAAAAGCTTCAATTCCTCTTATCAAGGAAAGAAAACTCTTTCCATGTGCACTTCGGGTTCTTTGTCATGACAGTTGTTGCAGACATCTCAAGGAAGTAATTTTCTAGCAAAATCACACCTCAACAATCTGCATGAAATCAAATTCACAAAGTCATGTTTTCAACATCACAGAACTTCCTTTATTGAGAAACATCAGCTGCAAAATATACAAGTGATTTACATCAAGAAAAACGACATGCATTCATTCATACTTTCATAAACATATTACAAACGAAACAGATTTTTTGTAAACTGATTGTTATAAAACTGATCGTTATAAAAACAGTGCAAAAACAGATTTCTAAAGCAAGAATTTCCTTCGTACCATTAGACAGCAGAACCACCTGATTGGCCATTACACGCGCGTCTGAGCATCTGATTGGCTGCTGTTGCTGTCAATCAGTCGGCCAGCCACTTTTGGAGCAGGATGAAGATGCGGTCCCGTGCCAGACTCAGCTGAGGAAGGTCTTCTGCTCGGGGCGGGTACATGTTTGCACAATGAGCCGTTCCTGAGAGAGAGAGAGAGAGGATCAAATTCACCTTTATTATCACAATTGACTTGCTATTATTACAAAGGATTTACAGCTCATTTACAAAAAAATACATAAATAGATTACATTTTCTTTCGTTCTTTATTAAAAAAAAACCTACAACAACAACTCAAAACCAATTCATTGTCATACAGTGAACATAATACTTCATTTATTCCCCATAATTCTATAAACTTTGGTAGAGATTCCACCAACTTGTAGTACCCACAATCGAGAAGCTACCAAACCTAAAAACATAGGCAGTAGGCACAACACTTATTGACCTTCGCCCCAACAGTCTGTTTTTCCTTGTCTTCCAAATAGAGAGAGAGAGAGAGAGAGAGAGACTGAGAGAGAGAGAGAGAGGGAGAGAGAATGGCACCGGTGAGATTCAGCGGGAAAAGGAGATGAATGTAAATGGAGACGGGACAGACCTTTGATGAAGACAGCCGGAAGGTCACTTGCGATGTCCTGGGTCACTCCGAGAGCGTGCCAGGGGTCGATGGAGCCGTTGGGGAAGACTATGCGAGTGCTCTTGATGTCATATCCTCCGTATTCCTCATTGGTCTGCTGAATGGCATCATCTAACGAGGTGCTCAGATTATATATATCAGCGCACTGCTGGAGGAAATACCTGCACAACAGAAGACCGTTTGATACGTGTAAACCCTTAATGCTATTGCAAAGTGCAAACACACAAATGCCAAGACAACAAAATAACTCCAAAACACACACACACACACACTCACGGTAAGGGAAAGCCATTGAAGGGCTGGTTCGGTGAATCGGTGCTCTGATAAAATCCAAATTCAGTGCAGGTCTGATACACCCACTGCCGTCCTAAACACACAAATCAAATTCAGCTTCATTTTATGATAGAATACAACATTTCTGATCAATCGTAAGATGTCTCTAATAGGTGATGTCTCCTAGGTGATGTTTTATACCCCCCCAAACCTCCCCCCCCAAAAATAAATAAATAAATAAATAAATAAACAAGAAAAAAAAAAAAAAATTAATAAAATAAATAAATACAAAATTAATTTATTCACAAATAAAACTGAAATATTAAAAGTGCCAAATAAAAACCCTAAAATATGAAAACCCTTCTTTGTGTTGCAATAGTACTAAATGACCAAAAAAAAAAAAAAAAAACTAAGTAAAAAAGGACATAAATACATTTATTAGGCTTAATTTTCATTATGCTAAATGTAATTTCTTGAGCATATTTTCATGAGATTCAGTGGTTGAAATACTGGGTCTCATTCAGACACAGAAAATAAGAGGAAAAACCCATAAAGACGTGAGAAAGGACAAATGAGAGGCCCAGACCGCACTTCCTGGGATATAAAGCTGGAAAACAAGCCAGGAACATCACGAACAAATATAAACAGATTGTGTGACGTAAGCACTGCACATAAACACACACACACACCTCCTCCGGCCTCCGGGCCGCTCCAGCTAGTGTTGCTCATGTCCTGGATGTAGCTTTTATACTGGGTGTTTATGCATGACTGGGAGAAGGTCTTCTGCATCAGACGAGCCACAGCAGCGTATCGATCGTACGGGTCGCCGAGAGAAGAGTCCAGCATCACACTGCACAACACCTTTATCGTGATGTTAGTGCCCACAACGCCCTGAAACACACACACACACACACACACACACTTTTAGATTCAATTGCTTTAATATAAAGCTCATTTTAATGACTAACACAATCCTACTAGAAACATATTGCATGAGTAAAGAATTTTTTTTAAGTCGTTTTTTTCCCCACTGAAATAAATAAATGATAACTTCGGCACCAATCAGAAACGTTGAGGCGGGCTTTACACGATGACGATCGCTCTGATTGGTTTTAGGTCTATCCAATTGCGCCCAGAGGCATTTGAGCGACTTTGAGCAACTTTTAAATGCATTATTATATTCAAATTGCAAACACGTGAGGACAGTCTCCATGAAAGACCCACTGGCAGATGAACATGCTACTACATTTCTCTCCGAAACGGTAGGAAATTAAATTAGATTTAATAGAGGATTTTAACTGTGACACGATGATTGACAGGGCAGTTTACGTGACAGGATGCACGCGACAGATCCGTCCGATAAAGATGACGAAGTAGTATGTCCCAAAGCTTGCCTACTTTTTTGCTACACATTCAAAAGTAAATACCTTTTCTTCACAAAAAGAGTACATACTTTTATGGCGTAGTGTAACTTGGACGCAGCATATGGCTTTACACGATGACGATCACACTGATTGGTTTTAGGTCCATCCAATTGCGCCCAGAGGCATTTGAGCGACGTTCGTTGGTGACGCCCCTTTGGAAATGAGTTATTCATGAAGCTTTGCCAGACCATAACTCAGTTACTCCTGAGAATGGTCTGGTTTTAACCAGGCTATAATCAATGTGCTTTTACTATAAATTCTGAAGTAATTTTATTGATCAATTATTTAGGTATCTTTATTTAATTATTAAATGTATTTATCGGTTTAAATTTGGAAGATTAAAAAAAATATATTTTGTATGGTAAATAGTCTTAAGAAATTATGTTTCTTCTATCTTTTTTGGTATGTTAAATGTTATTATGGAATGTTTTTGTGTGTCGATGTTGTTTTGCTGTGGATGTTTGTTTTCTTATTGTTACATTTTAAATATAAAAAAAGACAATGTCGTCACATTTTTGGAATTAAAAATCATAATTTAAATCATTTTATCCCACTACAAATTAAGGGTTTTGTCTGATTTTGCTCACTTGTAGAAACTGTTTAGAAAAAAGCGTCAGGGCATTTGAGGACAGAAGTCTCGGAGCCGCTCGTAATCAGGATGTGAGCTGTAATCTATCAGAACCAGAACTGAGATTCCAAGAACACTCAGAGATCGGAGTCTGATTACACAGACACGCCTCTCAATCCAAATTACACTTAAACACTTCATCACTGCTTGGATCACGCCAGGGAATGTGTGTGTGTGTGTGTGTGTGTGTGTGTGTGCGCGCGCGTGTGTGTGTGCGTGTGCGCGTGAGTGAGTGAGTCTGTGAGTGTGAGTGTGTGTGTGTGTGTGTGTGTGTGTGTGTGTGTGTGAGAGAGAGAGAGAAAGAGAGAGAGTGTGAGTGTCTGAGTCTGTGAGTGAGTGTGTGTGTCTGTGTGAGAGTGAGTGCGTGTCAGTGTGTGAGTGAGTGAGTGATTGTGAGTGTTTGTGAGTGTCTGTGTGAGAGTGAGTGCGTGTCAGTGTGTGAGTGAGTGAGTGATTGTGAGTGAATGTGAGTGAGTGAGTGAGTGAGTGAGTGAGTGTGTGTGTGTGTGTGTGTGTGTGTGTGTGTGTGAATGTGAGTGAGTGTGTGAGTGAACGTGAGTGAGTGTGTACGTATATGTTTGTATATGTCTATTGCTTTGGCAATATTGTGCTATTTTACACAGTCATGCCAATAAAGCTCATTTGATTTGAATTGAATTGAGAGTGAGTGAGTGAGTGAGTGAGTGAGTGAGTGATTGTGAGTGAGTGAATGTGAGTGAGTGTGAGTGTGAGTGTGTGAATGTGAGTGAGTGAATGTGTGAATGTGAGTGAGTGTGTGAATGTGAGTGAGTGTGTGAATGTGAGTGAGTGTGAGTGAGTGAGTGTGAGTGAGTGAGTGAGTGTGAGTGAGTGAGTGAGTGTGAGTGTGTGTGTGTGTGTGTGAGTGAGTGAGTGATTGTGAGTGAGTGTGTGTGTGAGTGTGTGTGTGTGAGTGTGTGTGAGTGTGTGAATGTGAGTGAGTGAATGTGAGTGAGTGTGTGAGTGTGTGAGTGAGTGAATGTGAGTGAGTGTGTGTGTGTGTGTGAGTGAGTGAGTGAGTGAGTGAGTGAGTGAGTGAGTGAGTGAGTGTGTGTGAATGTGAGTGAGTGAGTGAGTGAGTGAGTGAGTGAGTGAGTGAGTGAGTGAGTGAGTGAGTGTGTGAGTGTGTGTGAATGTGAGTGAGTGATTCACAAACCAAATCTGGATTAATCTGGAGTTTGAATTCACTCAAACTAAGTCATGGGTTTTTTTCTTTTGCAGGTAAAGAGTGTTAATCTAGGACTGGATTTTGCATCCAAATTCTCATTCTATCTCTATAATACAGTATGCAAGATCGTCCCGAATCACAGGAGCCTGAAAATAAAGCTGTCCTGTGGATCTCAAGGAGTGCATCTCTGCATGCTTTATGGGCTAATTTTACCCACAACTCCTTGCGCTATAAAAAGACGCAGACTTTGTGGCAAAAGAGTTTGTGGCAGCTCTTACAACTTAATATTGAGGAAAAACAAGGATGAAGTCATTTTAAGAAGTGAAGTCGTGGATTTACTAAGTCGAATTTACTGCATTGTTGCAGATGCAAAAAACACACACTTATTCACTATAAATTTAATGAAAAATAATCTTAAATTTACTTGAGAAGCAACACTTTTAAGATTAATTTTCATTGATTGAATTCAAGTGTTCAATTTCAAGTTTTCAAAATTCAATTCATTCAATTTTGTCTTACTGCACTGCCAGAAAGATCATTTTTACACTTATAGAAGGCCATCACAAACAAAATCATGCTCTGGTAAATCATAACGAGATGAAAAGTCGAAATTATAACAAAATTGAAATTATAATGACATAATTCAAAATTATGGCATACAAAGTCAAAGTTATAGCATAAATCAAAATTATGACATACTAAATCGAAATTATGACTTAAAAACTTACAATTATTTTTTAAAAGTCGGTATTATGACTTACTAAATCAAAATCATGATTTACATGCATTACAAATTCAAAATGATGACATACTAAATCAAATTTGAGATTTAAAAGTAAAAAATTATGATGAAAAAAGTCAGAATTATGAAAGACAAAATTTAAATATGATTAACATGTTTTATAAATCTGAAAATATGACATACTAAATTCAAATTATGAATAACGTGATTTAAAAAGTCGAAATTATGAGATTAAAAAAATGACAAAAGTCGTAGTTATAGCATGAGCCAAAATTGACAGTCGAAATCATAACATGACTTTTTATGTCATAATTTAGACTTTTTAAATCATAGTTTCCTTTTTGTCATAATTATGATTTACAAGAGCATGATTTTATTTTTTACAATAAACATTTATTTTTTACAGAAGTGACTATTTTGAAATTAGAATTTTTAAAAAGAAATTTTAGATTTCATAATGTAAAACAAGTCAAAAAACAAATAATTAACAAAAACTATTGAAAATCATTTTTTGTAGCATATGTTGGTATGTGCTAATAAAGGCCTACTTTCTCATTACACACATAGAAGTATGCACTTCCCTGTCATCAGGAGCAGAAGTATGCAAACAGGGATGCAGGATTTTTATACGAACCCAAATGTAGCTCATTTTATAACCACAAGCGACACGTAAGAATAAAACATGAACAATCCAAACATTTCCCATTATAAACACGGCTGTTGTTTCTCTCTCTCATTCATTCAGCTGCTCTCTCTCTCGCTCTCTCTCACTGAAACTCAATCCTGCACCTCTAAAAGCTCCTGTGGTTTATTGGTAATCTGACCAGACAATATCCAGCCTCTTATCTGTCTCATACACACACTCTCCAACAAATGACTAATCTTGTTTCTGACTCGACCTTTTCTGACCCGAGTAATGGCTTTAGTACAGAGTCTTCATGAACTCTAACCATTTCATTTTTGTGCTTGTGGTCATAATGTGGTGTGGCGGACAACATGGACCCGGTCCATCATCTCAAACTCACACACCTCAAAGCCGCGGTTGTCCTCGTTGTATTGCACCACATCCATGAAATTCCCAGCCAAAGACTCCAGGAGATACGCAGAATCCATCTTGGACTGGATCTGGAGCTTAGAGCACAACCTGAGACACAGAGAAATGAGTTCATGCTGACGATACACACTAGATAATTTGCGGAGAAACACACTCTCTTCTCCACTTGAAACACTGAACCACAAGACTCCGCACACACACTCGATGACATCATCAAATCTGGCATCCTGCAAGGCCGAGCGGAACGGGGAACAGTTTGTATATGCTGGGAAAAGTGTTAGATCATTGTGTGTGTGAATCACACGAAAACACGTCGCACATCATCCCCAATATAAAGAAAATTAATGTAAGCTTTTTGGAACATTAAGAGGTTTTGCATTGTGACATTTTCTCCAAAATCCTCATTATTGTAATCCATCCAGATGTTTTTAGTTAAATCATTATTTTATTTAAATGCAGTCCAACAAATTCTACCAAGTTATTTGACTTAATATCAATTTATTTTTATATACACTATCGTTCAAAATCAATACTTTTATTCAGCAAGGATGCATCAAACTGACCAAAAGTGACAGTAAAGACATTTAGAATGTTACAAAAAATTAAATTTCAAATAAATTCTGATATTTTGACCTATTTATCATTATTTTTCCAAAAAAAAAGTGGATGAAAAGTAGAAAAAGATGCTTAATTAAAATTAAAATAATTTAATTTTTTTTTTTTTATTATTATTCACTATAAAAATTCTGATTTACTTTTACCATTGCACACTTCTAGTGCAGTGCACACACTTGTATTACATTCCTTACAAAGCCAGAATCATGACAGCAGAAAGTCTGCAGGAAGGAAGAGGGAGATGAAGGATGTTTTAGATTGAGTGTTTTCTTTGTGTGGGTCGTGCTGAGACGACTGACCCTGGTCCATATCTGAGCCACGGAGCACAGACGGCATTCCAGGGCCTCACAATCCTGACACACACACACACACACACAGATCACAAGTCGAACGGAACTAAGAAGGACACTGAAACCAGGATAGTCACAGTCCAGCAACTGCAACAGAAAGGCCTTTTCAGTCCTTCCAAAACACACATGTATTAGACATAGTCTCATGTTCCTATGCCATTACAAACCTATATAATCCCCAACTCTAGTACTTTAAATAGATGCATCCTTTCAGAAATGTATTTTTAAGTCAAGGTGAAATTAAAATAAGTACCCTATAATAAACTAAAAATATAGTGAGTATACTGAATGATGTAACTTGCTCCACCTCAAACATGACTGTGTTTCTCCTTCTGACGCAATTAAAGACATGTTGGCAGGGATGAATATTATCCAATAACATCATAGCCAACTTTCCATCAGATCCTGATGAATGAATAAAATAAAAATAAAATAAAATCAAGCCCTGGCAAGAATTATTTACAGCTAAATATTCTGTTTCACTTAGTAATGTCGCTTTATTAATATAAATGCATTATGAATGCCATTTTATGGTTGTCTGTTAAATTAAATCTCAATTAAAAAGCAGCTAAAATTGCACTTCTCACACTATACACTGCCATTCAAAAGCTGAAGGGCAGCAATATTTCTCTGTTTTTGAAAGAAGTCTCTTCTGCTCACCAAGGCTGCATTTATTTGTTCAAAAATACAGTAAAAACATTGAAATATTATAAAAATTGAAAATAATTGTTTTCTATGTGAATATATTGTAAATTGTAATTTATTCCAGTGATCAAAGCTGAATTTTCAGCATCATTACTTCAGTGTCACATGATCCTTCAGAAATCAGTATAATATGATTATTATGTGCTCAAAAAACATGTTTTTTTGCTTTATATTTTTGTGCAAGCCATGATACATTTTAATCAGGATCCATTGATATATAGAAAGTTCAAAAGGACTAGATTTATTTGTAATAGATTTTTTTTTAAACATTATAAATGTCTTTACTGTCACTTTTGATAAATTTTATGCATTCAAGCTGAATAAAAGCATTCATTTCTTTTTAAAAGTGTGTGTGTGTGTGTGATACCCGAAGTCCTTTGTGATGTTGTCATATGTTTTCGGGTCTTTGAGCCGATCAGCCAGTGTGTCCGATGCTTTCTTCACCAATAGGGGGCAGTCCGGGTTCTCCGCCGCCAGCGATCGCCACACCACCTCTAAATATTCTGCAAACACAGAAGAAAAATCACACAACATCCATTACTCAACAAAATTCTGTTTGATTTGACTCATGTGAATGTTTGAAACGGCTTCACAAACAGTATCGTTATTTCTGTGTTACAAATATTCACATTATCACGGAAGTACTGAGATAAAAGTTTGTAGTTGGGATATAAACACTGATGCATACAGTAGTGATCAAACAGAGTTAATCACCTACTGAAAGTAACTTAATTTATTATATTGATTAAGTCGTTACACCAGTAGGTGGCGACAAGTGACCGTTTAAAACGGTATTTGTCATTGAATCATTCATTCAAGATATCCGTTCAAAAACGCTGAAACAAGTGAAGTCTTTATGAGTGAGTCATTGAATCATTTATTCAAGATGTTTGTTCAAATATGCTGATTTATCCAGTAATTAAATAAGTGAAGTCTTTATCATGAGTCATTGAATCATTCACTCAACCGGATTTATTTTAACATTTTAAAAAGACTGCAATAATGAACATTTTGTGAGAACCTCTAGTAAATTACATGATATTTTGTCTGTTCAGAATCGTGAGAGAATCTTGAGCATATCATATATATTGAAGCTGCTGCTTTTATCCAGCCATTCGGTTTGCACCATTATTATTATTTTTAGACTAAAGGCCCATTAACATCAAGAACAATCACAATAACTATAAGAATATTAGAGTCACACCAGCGGACGATATCGTTCTGTTTATTCTGCAGTTTTATCGTCTGCCGCTTTAAATGCTCAAGCTCTTTAAAGCAAGATGGATTCTGATTGGCTGTCAATGTTTTTATCAGTTTTTACAGCACCGAGAAACTGTAAAAAATTGTTGGAATCACTTTCAAAAAAAAATTCCAGCTGATGAACAATAAAAACATTGACTGCCAATCAGAATTGCAGAATAAACAGACAGCCTGATTGACAGCCAATCAGAATTGGAGAATAAACAGACAGCCTGATTGACAGCCAATCAGAATTGGAGAATAAACAGACAGCCTGATTGACAGCCAATCAGAATTGGAGAATAAACAGACAGCCTGATTGACAGCCAATCAGAATTGGAGAATAAACAGACAGCCTGATTGACAGCCAATCAGAATTGGAGAATAAACAGACAGCCTGATTGACAGCCAATCAGAATTGGAGAATAAACAGACAGCCTGATTGACAGCCAATCAAAATTGCAGAATAAACAGAACGATATCGTCCGCTGGTTTGACGTTAATATAGTTATCGTTATAGTGATTGTTCTTGCTGTGAACGGGCCTTTAGTCTAAAAGTAATAGTAATGTTGCAAACCAAACGGCTCAAATATGATGTTATTGCATGTTTGAAAGACATTTAGAATTTACTTTGAGGTATTTAGTTTGAGATATGCATGAGATCTCAATCCCTTCTCTCCTATTTCAGAGTGATAAATGAGAGCAGTCCCGATGAAACCGCCGTCAACATCATCATGCATGTGCAAACTGAGAAGATCCTGCATTGTTTGAGGCAAACAGACTGGACAAAAAAGAAAAGCACACGCTCTCAACTACACAACGAGAGATGAGATGATGAGACGAGAGGACACGATATGAGAGGCTATTGTTCTGGCGCTGGAGTGATCTAAGAGCGGTGTACAATGAAGAGCTCTGTGAAAGTGGTCAGAGCGACATCACTATCCTGAGGAGCGATGCCACACTTGAGCCGAAGCTCCACCGCAGGACAGGCCACAATCATGGAGTGTGACAGACATGGAGTCATCCGCCGTCATCAAACCACACAGACGGAGCGGTTTGAGATTCTCCTCACAGGCAAAACACATGCGTCTGGTCTCTCCGCACTGGACACACATAATTAACCCTCGATTTATATTTAATGTTAACGTCTGTACGGAGGCGTTGTTTTAAATATGACCCAACAGACATAATAAACACCCTCTCAGACCGACTGGTGATTAATGTGTGTGTGTGTGCGTGTGTGTGTGTGTGTGTGGAGCTGTAGGTCAGGGAAAGGTCTCTGTTCAGAGTTTTTCTGATGTCGTGGTGACACACAGCTGTTCGCAGGGACGGAGGGAAAAAGCTAATAAGACGAGAAAAGCAGACTGAAAACAAGACAAAAAGAAATGACTAAAAACTAAACTAAATTTAAAATATTTATCTTTTTGGAAAGAAATTAATAGTTTTATTCAGCAGGGATGCATTCAATTGATCAAAAGTGACAGTTGAGACATTTAAATGTTACAAAAGATTATATTTCAAATAAATGCTGTTCTTTTGAACATTCTATTTAGAACCCTGAAAAACTTGATCATGGTTTCCATAGAAATATGAAGCAGCACAACTGTTTTCATCATTGATAATAGTCAGAAATGTTTCTTGAGAAGCAAATCATCATATTAAACTGATTACTGAAGGATCATGTGACACTGAAGACTGGAGTAATGATGCTGAAAATCCAGCTTTGATCACAGGAATAAATTACATTTAACAGCATATTAAAATAGTAAACAGTTCTTTTAAATTGTAATAATTTTTCACAATATTACTGAGAAAATTACTAAATTGATCCATTTTAGTTGCAGAACTTGATGTATTTCTGAGTAAAACCAGGACATTGAACAAGAAACGTTGTAGAGTGGGAATTTAGACATTGTTTTTCTCAATTTTGTCCATCAAGAATTGACAGAAAGGTGAAAAGCGGAAAGCCAAAAGGAAAATAGTTTCAGGAAGTGGAGCAAGATATGAAACAAACCTCTTTCTTTAGTGCACTAATAAAACATGCACAATAAGACCAGGAGCATGTGTTAATGAGTCATCGACTGCTTTCTCCTCACAGTGCTCACCTGGGAAGTTGACGGTGGCGTGGACGGGTGCGCTGGTCGCCACAGAGGCGTGGACCAGGTGTGGGTACTTCAGACGGAACCAGGCAGCAAGGGATCCTGGGTAGGAGCCCCCAAACGCAATCCACTTGCTGTTGGTCAGGCCTCGCGTGGCTGCAGTGACCGAGCGGAAGTGAGCGAGATCGGCCAGAGCCTGACGACTACTGAGGAAACGCAGATTCACTGCGCTCAGATCCCTGACAACACACAACACAACACAACAATCTATCAGTTACTGAGTGGATGGATGGATGGATGGATGGATGGATGGATGGATGGATGGATGGATGGATGGATGGATGGATGGATGGATGGATGGATGGATGGATGGATGGATGGATGGATGGATGGATGGATGGATAAAATAAGATGGATGGATGGATGGATGGATGGATGGATGGATGGATGGATGGATGGATGGATGGATGGATGGATGGATGGATGGATGGATGGATAAAATAAGATGGATGGATGGATAGAATAAGATGGATAGATAGATAGATAGATAGATAGATAGATAGATAGATAGATAGATAGATAGATAGATAGATAGATAGATAGATAGATAGATAGATAGATAGATTTCCTCTATGTGAAAGAACAGCCGTGTGTTATTGACTTGTAGTGCCATCTAGTGTTGATAACCCAGTGTTGTTCTTCCACTCACTCGGTCGGTTGACTCTTCCCGTAGAAGCGATGCTCCAGTAATAAACACAAGGCTCCCAGTTTCTGTGCGTAAAGCAGCCAGGACCCGTACTGCATCCAGGTGGGATTAGCCGGACCTTCCCCCCCGATCATCAGGAACACCGGACCACCGGCTCTATAGAAACTCTCATTCACAAAGTATCTCTGCAGGAGCGAAAGGTTTGTTTAGTTTAAGGTTTATTAGAACCTTTAGTGTCATATGGACTGTCAAAATCAGTGCTTTCGCACACACACGCGCACACACACACACTAACAGACCCCTAAACCTACCCATCACACAAAACTTCCTGCATTTTTACATTTTCAAACAAACATCATTTGGTCCACAATGTAATACAAACCTACACACACACACACACACACACAGGTCACAAGTTTGGAATCATTATGATTTTTTATTGTCTCTGAAAGAAGTCTCTTCTGCTCACCAAGGCTTCATTTATTTCAAAAATACAGTATAAACTGTAATATTGTGAAATATTTTTTTACAATTTAAAATAACCGTTTTCTATTTGAATATACTAAAACATAATTATTCCTGTGATCAAATCAGCATCATTACTTCAGTCTTCAGTGTCACATGATCCTTCAGAAATCAGTCTAATATGATGATTTGCTGCTCAAGAGACATTTCTGATTATTATCAATGTTGAAAATAGTTCATATTTTTGTGGAAACCTTGATACGCTACCATTGAAAAGTTTGGGGTAAGTAAGATTTTAAAATAAATAAAAAATAATAATACTTTTATTCAGGAAGGATGCATTTAATTTATCAAAAGTAACAGTAAAGACATTTATAACATTACAAAAGATTTTAAATAAATGCTGTTATTTTGAATTTTCTACACATCAGAGAATCCTGAAAGAAAATGCACAAACGATTTCCACAAAAATCTGAAGCAGCACAACTGTTTTCAACATAATCAGACATGTTTATTGAGCACAAAATCAGCATATTTGAATGATTTCTGAAGGATAATACCATGGTATTCTCTGAAGTCATGGAGCATGCATGTATGTATCACTCGCATCAGTGTGTCAGTGAGTGTCTCTAGTGTCATGCACTGAAGTAACGTTACCTGTTTCCAGACTCGAGTCTCCGCGCCGTTGAAGTGATCCAGTCTCTGAGTAAACCACTGCTCGTGCACATCAGACTTCACGTGCAGCTGAGCTTCATTTCTGCGCGAGCTCCTGAGGTGAGCAGCGCTCGGGGCGAGGAAAACACTCGCTAAAACTATCACTACAGCAGCTGGATATCTCTCTAAACTATTACAGCCTAAAGCCATCTTGAAATGGAACTGATTCTCTGATCATGTGTTTATAATCATGTGATATGTCATCTCTTCCCCACTACGGTAAAGGCTGAGCTCATGAATATTAAGTAGTTCCGTGTTATCCTTGGTCATGAATATTCATTTTTAAAGGCTGACGTTCTGTTCTTGCCTTCCAATGGCGAAGCTCGTAAAATGAATATGTAGACTCAAGCCTTCGTCGTAGTAACTCAATACCTTATCCATATATTTCAAAATAAAAGAGACTCGATTGGCTTCACAAAATAAAAAAATAAAATCTGTTATCTTCGCGTTAAAGATATCATGCAAAGAAGATGTATGCGTTGTCCCTCTGAAGAAAAATTACGCGAAATGCGGCGGAATGAGCAACAGTTGCTGACTGACTACCGTAAATACTGTAATATCGCGTTTCTTCAAGTTAGATTACTTAAAGGGATAGTAACATAACATCTGTCATCATTTACCGACCCTGACGTTGTTCCAAACCTGTATGAATTTCATTCTTTTTCTGACCACAAAAGAAGATATTTTGAAGAATGTTGTTGGTAACCAAACAGTTGCTGGGCCCCATTGACTTCCATAGTATATTTTTTTCTTCCTGTGAAGCTCATGCTTGAGATGAAAATATCATGGTATTTATCTCTTGTAAACAAAATATGCTATTCTGCATAATTTCTAATTAAAATGTCATTTTGTAAAATTATGTAGGCCTATGTGTTAAAATATTAGGTCCTTTTCATACATTTCATGGTACACTTTGGTATATCATGATATTTTTTTAATGCATTAGAAGGACACAAATGTGTGTGTGTGTGTGTGTGTGTGTGTGTGTGTGTGTGTGTGTGTGTGTGTGTGTGTGTGTGTGCACTGTAAACAATTTCTAACCCTCCCAAATCAAAAATTTCAAGTGACCAATAACATCTACATTTTTAAATTGGCCCAAGTGAAATTCTTGTTGCAATAGTCTGTTAACATTCGCTCAATGAGAAATAATACGTCAGACTAATTGGAAAATTTAGATGTTATCGGTCACTTGAAATTTTTGACTTGGGGATGTAATTTTTTTTTTACTGTGTGTGTGTGTGTGTGTGTGTGTGTGTGTGTGTGTGTGTGTGTGTGTGTGTGTGTGTGTGTGTGTGTGTGTGTGTGTGTGTGTGTGTGTGTCTGTGTGTGTGTGTGTGTGATTGAGAGAGAGAGAGAGAGAGAGAGAGAGAGAGAGAGAGAGAGAGAGAGAGAGATGTTAAATATCCTATTATCCCTTTTTATTTATTTATTTTTTATTTATTTGAGAATTGTTGTCTGTTTAATCTTGATGTTTGTCAATCACATTATTTTTTAATTACATACCTAACATCAAATAAACATAAAATAAGAAGCACCTCATCTAATGGCTAAGCACCTGCTTTCACTGAATATTTGAAGAAAAACATAGTTTTTAATAAGTTTCAGGCTCTATTTTGTGCAATATTTATGGAAAGGACCATGCATGAACTTAATGGTTATTTACTGTGTGTTATGTTGCATCAGTGTTGCATGGGCTGAAAACTCTAATCTATTCCAGTCCATCTATTAAACACAGGATTTGACTCGTCAGACTTCAACATGTTTGTGCAAGATGTTCCATGTATCTCCGTGCATGACCGTCACCTGAACCCCTTCCAACATTGTGGTTGTTGGTTTTGCATCTGCAAGCAACGTTTTCACCAGAAAAAGAACAAATTTAGTTCCTTCTATACTTAATTTATATGCTTAAATTTAAATTGTAAAGGCCCTAAAAGTAATTAGGTCTCCTCAGGTCGTGTCATTCGTCTCCCAAGTGTGTTTTGCTGTCAGAGGTCAGAGAAAAATCTCAGTCAAAGATAAAATAAATATCAGTAAACATGTGGATAATTCTGTATCAGATATGATACAGTAGGCTTTATAGGGTTAGAAAGATCTTCACTGTATACATTTGTTCATGAACGTGTGTCATTTGCATATTAAACACATAATATCCTCTGATCGACCAGTCACAGATGTGCATTGCACTCATTGGTTTATTTGTAAATCAGCAGATGAGGACATGGCTCTGTTTATTTGGCATGATGATTATCAGTCCAGGAGAAGCAGGAATGATCACTCATATTCCTGTTTGCCACTCTGATTTCTAAACTGTTTGCCACTATAGTTTTCATAGATCTAAAAGATGTTTGCAGTTATTTTCATCCGTAATTTATCAGTTAACTGTGGTACCTCTGGGATATGTTCATGCATTTCAATTACAGATTTCACATTCACTTCGGTGGAGGAATGATATTTCCAGATCTCTCTCTTAATCTTCAAGAAGCATCAACTCTTCCACAAGCACACTCATCACACTATCATGCTCATAATAATACTTTCTGGGCTGATTGCTCAGATATTTTACAGTACGACAATACATCACATCAGACTTACAAAACAAAGGGGAAAACACATTTATAAAACCATAAATACTTTACAAAAAACTTCCTCCTTTGCACAGTCTAATGAAATCTGCAGTAACCCTGCTCTACTGTTTCACCATCACACGTCTGTACTTCTCTAAGTCATTTTGAAATAAGGAAACGCTTCTCATGTTACTGTTGCTTCAGGGTGAATACCTTCTTGTTCCTCATTTGCAAGTCATTTTGGATAAAAACGTCTACTAAATGAATAAAGGTACAGCAGATGATAGATGGCTGTTTTAATTAAACCACACCATAGTCTGTTTTTAATACTTACTGCATCGGAAATTAAATCTAAATTCACCTGTCAAAAAAAAGCTAATTATTTACCATTAAATGTTTCGGTCACATGCATCATAATCAAGTTAAAGAAGAAATTTTACTATTAAAATTCTGTATTAATTTGCTTCATGCCAGTTATTATGACAGTGAAGACATCTATAATGTTACAAAAGATTTCTATTTCACATAAATGCTGTTCTTTTGAACTGTCTATTCAGAATTCAGAAAAATTCCAACTGTTTTCAACATTGCTGATAATCATAAATGTTTCTTGAGCAATAAATCATCATATTATACTGATTTCTGAAGGATCATGTGACACTGAAGACTGGAGTAATGATGCTGAAAATTCCTTTGATCACTGGAATAAATTACACTTTAACATGTATTCAAATTGAAAATACTTATTTTAAATTGTAATAATATTTCACTGTTTTACTGTATTTCTGATCAAATGAATGCAGCCTTGGTGAGCAGTAGAGATTTAAAAAAAAAAAAAAAAAAAAAAAACACATTTTGAAAATCTTACTGCCACCAAACTGCATGTTTTTGAATTTGTGGTGAAATATGATCTTGACGTGTCTTCTTGTTTGTCGACAGGCTTTGTGAGATTCATCCTTCTTCTCTATTATCTGGTCTACTGGCTCATCAAGTTCTTTCCATCAGTCTCTAGGCTATACAATACAGAGCTGATCTTTTACATTTCAGTCCTTTATACAGCAGTGTTTGTTGAAGGAAGGGCTGTATGGATGAAGGGTCCAAAGGGAACTTTTTGCCACACCTGCATGCCAATGGTGGCTGAAATGAGAATATTTACTGTCCATAAATTCTAACCAGCAATGAAAGTGTGATTTTATTACTGTTATACAAAATACTATATTTTCTTCCAAAGACAATAGGCTTGTTTAGCTCATTTAGTTGTTTTCCCCTTTCTGTTTTCTGCTTTCTGCATCTCAGTATAAAATGTGTGTGTGTGTGTGTGTGTGTGTGTGTGTGTGTGTGTGTGTGTGTGTGTGTGTGTGTGTGTGTGTGTGTGTGTGTGTGTGTATCAGTGCTTTCCCAGCCAACAAAAATTATGTTCTAAAGAAGTTTTACTAACTTTCCCATTAAGTTAAAACTTTATTTCTGAATGGAATGTTCCCTGAACGTTCAATCGTCCAGTTCTTCATATGTTTTAAAACGTTTTTTTTCTGAACGTTAAGAGAACATATTACATTTGATTAGTCTTCAAGCATTATGGGAACGTTACTTTTGAGTGTTCTCTGAAATAGTAACATTTAAAAAAAATTAGTCGAACATCGAACAATAAGCCTATCTAAAAAAAATAAAAATAAATAAAAAACCGTTCCATGAAAATGTTTTAGTGCTAGAGTTTTGAGAACATTATTAAAGGCAATATGCCTTCGAACGAACGTTCTATTAACGTTACTAATGTTTATTCATAACTTTTAAGAACCTTGACAGAACATTAGCCAAAGTTCTAAGAACGTTCCATAGGTGACGTGATAGGTTTGTGCTTCATAATTGTCATACGCTTGTTTCTAGATACATGTATGGTCCATGTTCCACTGTGGTAGCCTACAGGTTGTCGTTGATCATGATGTTTTCTCTCTGACAGTTCGTGTGTGTTTGTTATGAGTGCGCGTGAGCAGCGTTCAGGTGAGGGAGGAGCTGGTTAAAGGTGAAGTGAGGAAGAGCTGCTTTATAAGCGCACTTTACCACACACCGACGACTCGCTGATATTAGGGATAACTCGTATTGTGTGTTTCTGCATACAGACACACACTCGCTTCCTCACACATTAGCATTAGTTTGAGGAGGTTTAAAAGTCGCGCGCGATGAGCGGAGCCCCGAGGCTGGAGTCCAGTATGTCCATAACCAAGAAACAGTCGAGCACAGACTCGTCCGACTCGAACCCCTGGGAGAGTTTGGGCAGCCCGACTCTTCTGTGGTCTCCCAGCTCCGGGATTCCTCTGCAGGACGGCCTGTACATGGACGCGAGGTTCCCGGTGCAGAACATGCCGATTCAGACCGACGTGGTTTGGAAACGACCAAAGGTGAGGCGAAGTTCTTCACACACCTCCTCCTGAGAGCCACTGTAAAGATGAGTGTTTACATATAATCTACATACAGTCAACATGCTTACAGGCATCCTGAACTCTTCTCTGATATCTGCTGTGTGGGGGTGTAAGCGATGTTATTTTATAGACTATTGGGACGCACTGCTTTGTTGTAAAGTTATCAATCTCAGCAGAAAATATTATAAATAGACCCTTAAAGGGTTCTGTCAGGCGCTTTCCACATAATAGAACCTTTTAGGGATTCCTGTCATGACATTATTTTATGGATTCACTTTTAATGAAGTAGGCAAATTTTTTAAAATCATCAGTTTTTAGCTCATAAACATACACACACTCTCAGAAAAATAGGTACAAAAGCTGTCACTGGGGCACTACCTTTTTTAAAAGGTACACTTTTATTCCTATGTACCCTATAGGCAAAAAAGTGTACCTTTTGAAAAGGTACCGCCACAGGGACAGCTTTTGTACCCTTTTTTTTTTTTTTTTTTTGAGTGTACCACAAGAAAAGATTGAAATACCCTGTTAAACATGGTGCAATAATTTAAGACATTTCTCCTTATAAAGAACCTTTTTGGCATAAAGTGTTCTTTTAAATTGAGTCAAGAACCCTTGGGATCTAGAACCCCATTGAAACTTTTTTTTCAGTGTGCACTATAAGAAATAAAGTATTTGGTCACTTAAGGGGAGACAAAACAGGCAAAAACAGTGTCAATTTTGATATTTTGGGCTTTTTGGCTGTTCATTAAGTGTTTTTTTCAGACTAGTGGACAGAAAACATCCAAAATACACTTTTAACTGTATCTTTTAGAGCACTTTATCTATTTGCATCTGTAGATTTCATTTAAAGGCCGTTTTCTCTAAATGAGTTGTTCCTCCTATTGAGCCAGAAACACTTACATTCACCAAACATTACAGTTTTATTCTTTTTACAAAGGGGGTTATTCATATATAATTTTCCTGATTTTATACAACATTTTATTCCTAAAAAAAGGGCGCAAATTAAATTATTTTTGGCTGTTGACAGTATTTTCTGATTTGTGGAGTGATAAATAGAGATATCATATATCCCCTCTGTAAAAAACATTTGGCTCTAATATATCAAATAAATGAAACAATAATTTTAAACCTGACTTCATCCAATGTTCAGATTTTTGTTCGAAATGTATGCAAATTAGTGCATATTTAATTAGACCACGCCTCATTTGCATATTTAAACATACAATTTCAGAAAACTTGTCAAACAAAAAAATATTCTCTATTATTAATGTAATCAATCAACTGGTGAAGTATGGTGATATTTATTTGTTTTTGTAATTTTTACCCTATTCACCTGGGGTGTCTCACCGGAAATCACACTTATATCTGAATGTGATTGCATTAAAAACAAACTATATAAGCAAGTGCCATTATTTTAAAGACAGCAGACATTCAGACATTATGTGACATCTGTGTCTATTAATTATTTCTCAGACCATGCATAACTTTATGATGCAACATTATTCTGATGCAGAAACATCTAATGGCATTTAGCATTAGTTTTGTTGGGTCTCTTGTTGCTGTAAGGGTTGTAGGATGTCTAGATGCTGGAAGGCCTCAAGTAACATGAAAATTACAGGTGAGTTTGATCAGGGTTTGAGCTAAAGGGCACATTTGGACTTGAGGAACCCTGTTGTAAAGTAAAGTAAATTAGTCATTAGCAGACACTTTATAATCAGTCCCTCTGGAGCAAAGTCTCCTGATCAAAGGAGCGATGCTTGTAGTTTTTAGTTTTAACCGTCTTTAACTACGTCAAACTGCTGCATATTGCATCAAAATGCCAGGGACTGGAGTGTGTTTGAGTGAAGATCTGTCCAGGCTTATGTCTGGTGACCAGCTGACACACACACACACACACACACACACACAATCTGTCCAAAGGAAGATACAGTTTAGAAATTGAATGTTTGAAATGATGTTCCTCAACTGTAATATTTCTATTGCTGCTCTTCAGTTTACCTTCGCTTCAGCAAAGAACTTTCTTCTCATGAAGATCCTTCTCTTGTGTGGGTTCTTCAGATCAGTGTGAAGATCCTTTACACTTCACAGTAAAGTCCCATTAGTAAATGCATATACTAACATTAAGTAGCGATGCGCAACACATTTGTTGACGTTCGTTAATAAAAAATACAGTTCATTGTTAGTTCATGTTTGCTCAGGTTCATTAAATAATACTAACAGATACAAGTTTTGATTTGAATAATGTATTTGTATGTTGAAATTAACATAACATTAATAATAAATGATTTAGAAGTATTTTCAGTGTTAGTTCATATTCACTAACGCAAACAGATGGAAACTTACTGTAAAGTGTTACAATAAGAAATTCTAAAAAGATTTTAAAATTACATCAGCTTGTAAAACCCCTTTGGAACTGTTATTTTTAAGTCATTCCAAACATCACCCATTTATGAAAGTAAATGACACTGTCAAACCCCCCCAACCAAGAGCACCATAAAATATCATAAAAGTAATCAGTTTGACTCGTGCATTATACTCTAAGTATTCTGAAGTCATATGATACAAAGCTTTATGTGAGAAACAGACTCATATTTAAGTTGATTTTAACTTTAGTGCTCATTGGTTCTCATGTTTTGTAATCCTTCACAGATGCACAGTTTAAATATACATATTGTTTGGAGTGACATGAGTACAATTACATAATTCTGGTATTTTACTCATGTCATTCCAGAAAATATATATAAAAACTCTGTGCAGTCATTCTTTTTCCTAAATGTGACCCTGGACCACAAAACCAGTCTTATGGGTGATTTCACTCACAAAAATAAATGTTTTATATTTTTACAATAGGAAATTTACTATATATATATATATATATATATATATATATATATATATTATATATATATCTACTATATATATTCATGGAACATGATCTTTTCTTAATATCCTAATGATTTTTGGCATAAAAGAAAAATCGATAATTTTGACCCATACAATGTATTGTTGGCTATTGCCACAAATATACCCGTGCGACTTGTGACTGGATTTGTGATCCAGGGTCACAAATATCCTTTGATCCTAAAATGATCCTTTGTGTTTTCTCCTCTCTTTTCCAGGAGATCTGTCCGTTTCCCAAGTTTATTGTGGATGGAGCCACACGCATGGACGTCTGCCAGGGAGTTCTGAGTGAGATCTTAATCCTCAACCATTTAAACGATAATAATTGGCTCAGAGAATAATACAGGTGCTGCAGGTTTTTGCAGGTTCTCGTGTAACACACTGTTGGTTTCTTCATAAAAGCAACATGTTGTGGCATCAAAAAGCTTTAGTGTTTAGAAAATAGCTGTGATCTTCTCATCTGGTGGGCCGCAGGTCTTTTCTGAGGATCACAGAAAGCTAAATAATACAGTGCAACACTTCCTATATCTTTTTGTTGTTAAAGTCCCCCTGTAGTCAGTCATTTTAACCCTTAAAACTCACCTTTTATCACCAAAATTACATATTTAAATGTTTTTTCCTTGGAAAAAAAACTACTTTGTGCCTTAAAATAGCTTGAATGTAACTTTACAACCTTGCCTCATTTAGTATACGCGGTTCTATGAATATGCAAATGAGCCCCGCCTCCACTCACTCACTCCAGCTTGTTGATGATCACACGTTGATCTGATTGGTTACAAGGTAGTTTGTGACGTCAGAAACACCAGCGATTTCAAACCGTGTTTTTGAGACTTGTCATTCTGTGAGTTTCTTTGTTCTGTCGAACAAAAAATAAGATATTTTAAAGAATGTTGGTAACACAGTTGACGGAGCCCATTGACTTCCATACTATGTATTTATAATATGTAATATGGACTCCATCAACTCTGGTTACCAACATTCTTGAAAATATCATCTTTTGTGTTCAACAGAACAAAGAAACTCACAAAATTGTTTCACAAAACTCACAAAAAACCCATAAAACTCACAAAGATTGACCAAATGTCCTTTTTGGGTGAAATATCCCTTTAAGGTCAAAAGTCTTGCATCCAATCAAACTCTTCAGTTGGTGCAAATCGTTCTGTCACTCGGTAGAAGCTCGTCAAATTAGACAAATGCCAACATGGGCATGTTGCATGACACCTTCATCCTCAAAAACATGAATAAAATTACACAAGATAAAAGAAAATACCACTCTATATATATATATAGTGAGAATATGGAAATCAAACGGAGGGAGGAAAAAACAGCTCAGTTTTATTCACAGGCCCAAACTGAGCAAAATATGCATTTTGGTGCAGATGCTGATATTTATGTGGACAAAAAGTAAGATGAAATTCTGATGCTTGTAATGTAAATCAATCAGATCTTCATAACAGTATAACTACTACTGACATAAAATACATATATATTCAGGCGTCACTCTATATCTGCCAACATTGTGTCTTAGTAAGATTATATTTAAATGCTTATTAGTTTTCAAAAGTTGCTTCAGTCCAGTAAGTGTCCATCTTGAAATATTACTAGCAATATAAAAGTTCATATGTTTACTTTATAAAAATCAGTAAAGATTTCACAGCAAAAACAACCTGAACCATAAGCTGAAGGTGGACATTTTTACAATTATACTTATTTTACTTCTAAAAATCAGATTGTGTACAAAGTTTTGATCATTTTTATCTAAATTTGGGTATCAAATATATCAGTTTGATAAAGAAGACAAAAAAAGTGGGATTTATTGGCAGCTGAGAGTGTTATTGTATTATAGTTATTATTTTTGTTAATAATCAATTTAAATGTTTGATTTTTATGATAAATTCTGTTCACTTTTGCATGATTAACAATTTCGGTTCTGTGTTGTCACCACACGTCCACATGTCCTAAAGCTAAACCAGTTGGGAACCAGTGTAAACATCTTTTACCACATACCATTAAAATGATCATTTATTAGCAAATTAGAGCTAAAACATGTTTTAACGTGGTTTAAGTTGCTTGAACTCTCTCTCTCTCAGGTGATTGCTGGTTCTTGTCTGCCGTGGCGTCTCTCTCTCTCTACCCTTCCCTTCTGGATCGCGTCGTTCCCTCAGGCCAAGGTTTTCAGAAGGGCTACAACGGCTGCTTCTATTTTCAGGTTAGTGGCGTGTGTTTCTGCACTGAATAAAGCGGTATGATGGCTCTAATGGTGTCTCTACGTCTGTCTGTAGTTCTGGCAGTACGGGGAGTGGAGTCAGGTGCGAGTCGACGACCGCTTGCCCACTCGTGACGGTCAGCTGATCTATCTCCATTCATCAAGCAGAGATGAATTCTGGAGCGCTCTGCTGGAGAAGGCTTATGCTAAGTCAGTAACACATAAAAGTGCCTTAAAGTCCCTCTGTAGTCAATCGTTTTAACCCTTAAAACTAATCTTTGATCACCAAAATGACATATTTAAAGGTCCCATATTGCACACCTTTCTGAAGTTTTATTTTAGGTTTTGATGTCCTTAAGAATATATTTGCAGTATAAGTACCAAAAACCATCTCAATGTATTTTTACAGCTTCTTTCTCAGAAGCTCTGCTAAGAACAGGTCGATTTTGGCCTGTCTACTTAATATTCATGAGCCTCTCTTCTGATTGGCCTGTTGTTTTCTGAGTGACCCACCATTGGTGGGGTGGTGACTGAAGGCGGTGACTGAGTAGTGCTGACATTACATTTTTTCCTTAAAAAAATTATTTCTTCATGCCTTAAAATATATTGAATGTAACTCGACACCCTTGCCTCATTTAGTATACGCGGTTCTATGAATATGCAAATTAGCCCCACCTCCACTCACTCACTCAGCTCAGAGATCCACTCGTTGACGATCACACGTTGATCTGATTGGTTACAAGGTAGTTTGTGACGTCAGAAACACCAGCGATTTCAAACCTTGTTTTTGAGACTGAAAGCAGGGATATTGTTAATTGTCTTATAAATGGCGGGAAAGAGTTAATAGTCTCTTTCTGACCTGATTAACCAAGCCCTATAAAACAAAAACAAAACAAACCCTATAGTTTAATGAATTAACACGAGGCACTTCATATTTAATGGTATTGGATGATTTGTTAATGGCATTTAACAGATTAAACTTTCAATAAAATATTTGAAATTGATTTGAAAACGATGCTCTGCATGTTTGGGATGAGTTTTCGCTGCATTTACATCGTTCTGACCAGCAGGGGTCGTCAGCGCATGCCGTTTTCGAGCGCCTCGTAACTGTGGATCATTTCACAACGCGATTGGTTAAAATAATTCAATGTTTCGAAAAGCTTCATTTCTCCCATCACTAAAATACAGTAAAAATAGTGATGGACCAAAATTTCATCAACCTGAGAAAAAAAAAAAATATATATATATATATATTTCTTCCAAAATGGCTGATTCTTAAATCCCAAGATCAATCTTTTAGTCTGTGTTGTTTTCAGTTGATCACCAAACATTATTTGTAGCACACCTCCCATGTAATTATCGCAATAAGCTTTGTTACTTTTAATTTTTAAATTTTAAACATTCAGCTTTCAAATTATGTAAATTTTGCCTCAAAATAAATATATAAAGACATAATAAAATACAGTTTTGACTCTCTTTAATGTGTGACAGATCGCTGTAGTGCTTCAGTTTCAGTGGCATGTGAACCAATCATCTCTTCCTCTTTACTACTGGTTATAGCACCAAATATATAGGGTATATGTATATATATATATATATATATATATATATATATATATATATATATATATACACAGTATATAGTATAATGGCTAGAAAGACGTTTGAGAATGCATTGCTTGTTTACATTTTCAGGATTCTTTGATGAATAGAACAGCATTTATTTAAAAAAGAAATCTTTTGTATTCTGCATGCACATCAGCTGCTTTTGTCTGTTGCTCACAGCGTCCTGTCATCTGTTTCTCAGGATGAAGGGCGGCTATAACGCTCTGAATATGGGCTTCCCTCACGAGGCGATGGTGGACATGACAGGCGGGATCACGGAGGTTTTCACGGTGGCGTCTCTCCCTCGGGCGCTGGGTCTGTTTCTGCGTTCGCTGCTGCAGAAAGGAGCTCTGATCAACTGTGCTAACTCACAGGTTTACACTCGCCACATGTCTTATTTAAAGAGATATTTCAGAAGAACCGCATTTATTTGGAATAGAAATCTTCTGTAACAATATAAATGTCTTTAATGTCACTTTTGATTCATTTAAGGCATCCTTGCTAAAAAAAAAGTACTAATTTCTTTTTAAAAAATATTATCTCAAACTTGGTTATGTACAAAAAAAAATTTAAATAATGAAAGACCAGAACAGATCCTTTGTCATCTCTGCTGGAATTTATGTATTAAATTACTGTTTCATACACCTGAAGTAAGCTCGGGTTTCCTGCTTGAGGGCTTATTATTTTCAGCTCACTAATTAAAACTTGCAGGTTTGAACCTGCAACCTTTCAAACAGCAGCCCAGATTTTTAACCACCAGGACACAACATTGCATAATGTTATAATTTCACAACAACAATGCTCACAGTAGACTGTCTCACAAATGTCTGTGTGCCGTGTGTGCGTGTCGTCTTCTTTCTTTGTTGTGTTCTAGGTAAAAGGATCTTTCTTGAGTTCCAGGAAAGTGTTTTTCTCTGACAGCTGTTGTTTTGGGAAGGTAATCTATTGTCATGTCTCTTTTGTCTTTGTGCAGGGTCCCCTTGAGAAGAGCAATGAGTTTGGGATTTTGTTCAGACATGCCTATTCTGTGACAGGCCTGGAGACGGTGAGGGGGAAATTCTTATCTCGATTCTCTCTCTCTCTCTCTCTCTCTCTCTCTCTCTCTCTCTCTCTCTCTCTCTCTCTCTCTCTCTCTCTCTCTCTCTCTCTCTCTCTCTCTCTCTCTCTCTCTCTCTCTGTCTTTGTCAAACCAGCTCTTGATGCATGTTTCATCAGTGTTTTTTAACGCTCAGAGTTCCACTAGAGGGCGCCATCAGCTTAAAGAACTAGAGTATGTCTGGAATTGCACACACTAGGGGTGTAAATCGGACAGTTAATCAGCGATATGATGTGATAGCGATTCTCTCAGTCAGCGATACGATATTTGGCGATACCTCAAAAAAAATTGCGATACTATTTGTTTTAGGGCGATTGATTTATCGATATTTAGATATTATGTGCCAAATTTACACAACCAGTTACATTTTTATTAACTCACAAATGCAACCAAAATATTTAACATGAACTTTTTATTATTGCACACTCTCTCCCAATTAGGACATTTACAACAGAAGAGTCCATTTGCAAAAACAGATAACTCTGTTCTTGTTAGTTTTCATAAATCATGTTTTTTTTAATTGTGCATTCCAAGTAATATCAATCACACTCACACACACGCACACATATACACACACACACACTTACACACTCACTCACTCACTCACACACACACACACACACACACACACACACACACACACACACACACACACACACAGAGACACTCAGACACACACACACACACACACACACACACACACACACACACACACACACACACACACACACACACACACACAATTTAAGGTTTGGCTATACTGTTGAGGGCCACTTATGTTGTGAAATAATGACATCTGACTAGTAAGGACATTTTACTGGTCCTCACTAGTTTCAAGAGCTTATAAATCGAAGAAAACTATTTTTTTATTTATTTAAAATCTAGTGTTTTGCACATTTTACTGTGATGGGTATGGGTTGGGTTTGGCCATAGAAAATATCATTAACGTGATATAAAACCAATGGAAGTCTATGCAGTGTCCTCACTAATATAGTGAAACTGCAAGTAATAATAACTTTAAAAAATACAGGTAACTTCATACCCTGCTAACAAAAATATGTTTTAAGAATGTTTTTAACATTTTCATTAAGTTATGAACACTTCATTTCTGAACTTTCAAAATGTTATGTTTAAAAAGAAGTTGTGAACATTAAAGGTAGGGTAGGTAATTTCGAACAGGCTAGCAACAGCGAGCTAGCTTTGAAAGCATAAGATCCCACCCTCCCTTCAGAGCGACTCCAAAGCCACGCCTCCTCCAAAACACATGAACACACACAGCCGGGAGCAAACAAAATCATCACGAGAGACGGCGTTAAACTACCTCACGTCTTAAAGCACATAACATTACAATAATAATGAACATAACTTAACGAGCTCTAACCTGTACCACCTGACTGCTGCAGATTCCATTGACAGGCATAAATGTGAGTCATGAACCGCTCCGAGTAAAACGTCACGGGTTTCCATCTCTTCCAAACGGCGTGAACGCAGCCTAAGCTCGTTGTTTTGGTTCAGGAGGAACTGTGAAAGGCGGTTGTTGTTTTGTTTGCGGTGCTCGGTGACTGACGTCTGTCTAATTCATAGCATGAAACGCGCTGATGACGTGTGATGTCTTCACGAGCAGGTTTGCGAAGGTATGAAAATACATATGTTGACTGGCAGGACATCCTATCGTTGCCCTCGGACCAAATGCAATGATTGGACGAACATTTTATGGTCCTATGCCTTCCACAGATGAAATACATATAATTACATTTAAAACACTTAACTTAGTGATTGCTATCAGGATGTGAAGAGACTTTTAACCAGCATAACAAAAAATGTTTCTGGAATAAATCGCCTACTCTTCCTTTTAGTGAACATTCCATTTTGCAAACATAATTGGAACGTTGCTTTTAAATGTTCTCCGAACATTCCGAAACAAGTAGTTACATTTAAAAATGAACGATGTATAAATAATGTTTTTGTGCTGACGTTTTGAGAACATTATTAAAGACCAGGTAACGTTAATCAAACGTTCTATTAACGTTACTGGAATAATGTTTGTTCATAACTAACCTTGACAGAACATACAGCTGGGTACCTTGGTTGTTTTTCTCTGTCTTTCTGTCTTTCTCTGTCTTTGATGTATGTTTCATCTTACAGTTTTTTTCAGTCGCTAACAAGCGTTTGTCCAACCAGTTGTCACATTTTCAAAACTCTAAACACAATTAGCACAGCATCGGTCTTTTGTGGCCATACCATTCACACATTTCATGTCGTTTTCACACAATATGCAGTCAGTGAACACATTTCCACCATGCTTACATTTTCTTAACAGACAAGCTATACCTCCCAACAAAATTATGGATTGTTTTTGTAGTATTTACGAATGTTAACACACAACATCCCACAATAGTAAAAACAATATTCCAAACCTTAGATACAGTATGAAAACCTCTGCTTCTGCAATGATATCAGTTCAAAAACAATATATCCCTAAAACCGAATTCTGGACAAATGTGGGCAAAATAATTTTGATTTATTTTTAAAAAATACTTTCCTTGATCTGAGCGGTACAAGACTTGGCTAATTTTCCTAAGTTTGCCTCCTGAACACACACAATTTTTTTTTTGACTCAATTCTACAATGTTAAGTGGGTGAAAAAAACAAACTCCTTAATCTTGTATTTGGGTCAAAAATGGGCACCCATAGAAATGAATTGGAAAAACTGTAATTTAGAGCATTCTTCTTGTTTTTTTGTAAAAATAAATCAATAGATCCATATCTAACAATGCATATCTAACATACACACAAATGAAGGGCTGATCCTGTACAACATTCTCATCATGGCAAACACTCAAAAAAAATAAGCATAATTTACATAGAAAATATGGTACTTTTTGAAGTAAATAAATTCAAAAATACCCCCCAAATAAATTTTTTTTTATCGAAGACAGTGATATAACATTTATAATAAATAAAAAATAGGATCACATCTGAGTCCTCTGTGCCCACATTTGTCCACAATTACAGAATTAAGCGCTATAAAGTGAATACGGGGCTCAGCTGATTATAAACAAACAATTGAATAATTGACACAGTTGATTTATGTTGGGTAAATTGGGCCAACCACAGCTCAGTGGCAGGGGTTATTTTTTTCTATTACACTGACACTTACACAGTAAGATATACCCCATAGAGGAGTTCTTTTCTGCATGGAGGTGGAAGGTTTATGACCATCAGCCACATGACCAGATGTCCCTTTTTGAAGCCATGGATGCTGGCTGCAGGGACATCACAGTTCATGATTGCCAAGGGTGGATCCGACATACCAAGCGGTTTTATCCCAGGTGCATCGCCTTGGATAATATCAGACGTGATGTTGATGAAAACATGTGGCCTAACCCTGAAGATCGCAGAGATTAGATACAGTAATTTTGTTCTTTTTTTGCTTTTGAATGTGAACAGTACTGTACATGTGGACATACAGTTCCCAACCAAGAAATTTAGGGTAAAAACGGTGGCTTGCATATTTTGCATGCAAATACCTGTAAAACTGAAACATAAAAGCAGTTTTAGTAATGTCAACAATAGCCAGTATTTTGAAACCTGGTGTACTTTGATTGACTGCATGTACCTTGTGAAGTGAAAACAAGTGTTATTCTTTGACAGAATAATTTCATTTTGAGTCAGATTCCCAGTGTTTTGGTGTGCAGAGAAACATGTGTTCTATTTTGAAATGAAGAGTTAGTATATATTTAACAAAATGTGTTTTTGAGAAGAAAATTATCCATTTGGCCAATTGTGTTTTGTAGGTGTGAGTCTGTGTTAAGAGTTTAGAAAAAGTATCTGAAGTATGGGTAAGCGCTTGTTAGCGATTGAAAAAACTGTAATGCTCAGAGTTCCACTAGATGGCGCCGTCATCTTAAAGGACAACAGAGCATGTCTGGAATGGTGCTAGTATGCAGTATGCACAGTATTGTTGTGTCCCAGTTCACATACTCTTATCAGACTGAAAAATGTTCTAAAAATGTTTTGATAACATCCCCATTAAGTTATGAAAAAGGTTATTTCTGGATGTTTTTTAAGCATTTAAAATGTCCTGTTTTTTAATATATTAAGAACGTTTCTTTTTGGTTATCTGAACATTAGAGGAACATTCCCATTCTATAATATTGAAAACATTATGAGAACGTTCTATTGTTATTACTTAAAAACATTATAGTTCTGAAGAACGTTCCCCGTTCGCTGATCCTTCTCATGATTAAAGGACTTTCTGACAATAATGGTCAAAAATGTTTTCTCCCAAAAGGTTATGTGATATCCCAAGAGATTTGTTCTAAAAACATTTAACATAACATCATATGTTCCTTTAACAGGATCTTAATGTTTCTGCTAACATTACAAAAACATTAAGCAAATATTTATTAAATCTAAGGACGTTCTGACTTCTGAGAACATTTGCTCAACATCAAGAATGTATGTCAAATATTAATAATGCATTGTTTCAAATCAGCTTCACAATAATACACAACAGTGTTCATTTAGCAAAATTCATCATTTATGAAACAAATTCAATTTCAGCTGTAAAGCAGCTCTACAGAAGATAAAAGTGACATTATTCT